>JAJJWW010010042.1:0-37025 GCA_023531295.1 Papaver armeniacum
TTGAACCAGAATGCGGCCGAGTTGACCAGCAGTGCGGACCGCGAGCCACCCACTACACCGAACCGTTAAGCCGACCCACCGTCCGAACCGCAAGCTGACCCACCGGTCCGAATGGTGACCACGTTGAGCAGTAATCACCGATCCCGGACCGATTATTTCGTAGATTTCTTATCTGTGTTGACTACCGATTTAACTCGATTCTTTGTTCAAAATCTTCTCCAAATTTCAGCAGTACAGACACGCGTGACCAACTTTGGGAGACACGTATCTCACTCATACGAGCTCCGATTCAAGCAAATAATATGTCAAAAGAAAGCTCTCGAGAGAGTTACTATCTATATACATTTAATTTTAATTAAGATGGATCGACATATATACATCAAAACAATCATCAAACCACTGCTCACAAACATGATATAAAACTAGGTTTTTTGCAATATTTTTCAAACCACACGTTCAAACGATACAAAACTTTCCAGGAGATCATTTTAATCAATAATGAACATACCCAATTAAATATTTCACCCTTATCAAGATCTGAAATATTTATACATCCATTAATTGTTTTTAACCAAAAAAAAAAAAACAAGAACCTAATCGGGATACTATCATGTTATCAAGAACTTTCAAGCATACAAAGCATGTTATATCAAGCACTTAAAACGCAAAGAAACCAATAGCTCATGATACCAATATCGGAGATTATACGATTAAGCGGAACGGGTATCGGTTCATACCTTGTACTTGAGCTCGTTGGTAAACAAGGAATAGTAGCAACAAAAAACGATCAAGACGACGATTAGCAGTGTACTTCAATCACCAATGATGAGCACAAGCTTGTTTTCATGAAGACTCTGAACTTAAGACCTTTTTCTCCTAATGGTAACTCTCTTTAGGGTTAGAGTTACCACTTTTCTTATGGTAAACATATGTGTGATATTGGTGGAATCACGTAACCCTTTACACATGCTAGAGATGTTTATATAGGTTCCAAACCCTAAGGAATATGGAACCCTACCGGGCTTGCCACATACAATATGGGCGACCATATTCGGATCCAACCCGAATATCTAACACTTAGGAAAATCAACAGATAACTGAAGTTTACAAATTTAAGAAGCAAAGATCACAACTAAAACGGGTTCATAGAAGAAAAAAAAATAATCTTTCAATTTGATATTAATTCATGAGGGATTTTCCGTGTCTTATTGGTCTTTCATGGTTACCGGACGAGAAGGAGAATGCATAACCGGCACAGTTGGGTATCCAGATGTCGTTGGAACCTTCTGCTCAGCAGCAAAAATATTATTCTTACGTTGTGCTATCAAAGCATTAAAAGCAGCTTCTATGCTGTTGGTCGTTCCATCCTGGCTAAATTGGGGCATATACCACTTATTAGGGCCTATCAAAATTTCATTCCCACACCACCAAATTACTATAGGCACCCAAACTTCTAACAAATACTAATTTACCCCCACATTAATTCCTAAAATTCTCTCATATAAATTCTAATCTTCCCATTTTTCGGTAAATCCAAAACTAAAAAAGTCCTAAACCTAAAAAAAATTTCTATTTCCATGAAACTTTCCAAATTCTCAAAACCCTAATCAAAAAAAAAAAAAAAAAAAATCATCTTCTATAGAATGATCCGTCCAACCAAGAACGTAAATTCCATCAACCCATTCTATGATTCTTCTTATCTTATTGATTTACATGTTTAAATTTTAGATTTTGACAAATCAAAACTCGATTACACCAGAATCGGTTTTTATTGACCTATCGAATAAACCGATTACGGGTTTTTTGTTCTCGACCATGAAGAGCATGCATAAGATAGGTTCACATGATGATTAACATAGCGATCTCAGGGTAGAAATGAAATATGAAAATTCATCACTTAATCGGTTTATATATGTAATATGTATAATCCGATTAATATAGTCTTTTCATCTTCCTCTCCGCAATCGGGTTTTTTATACATGTACCACATACCTCGATTTTGTTGTCTCCTGAACGGACACTTATGTTTGTATATGTACCGATTTCTTACTTGATTTTTGTTTATCTTTTCTGTAGAATGGACTTCGGACACCTACCATTTTACAATCGAGAGTTAACCTTGGAGGATATTATAAGGAAACCACAAAGAGTTCCAGTATGAGGAGAGACATTATTTCAGCTGGTAGGAATGCCCACAAAGAATTGGAAGGTATGTTTGAAGAAATGGTTGAATTTATGGCCATGGATGATGCAGAAGTTGCTATTCTTGATGATGGTGTTGTTGGTGGTGCTGCAGTTGCTCCTGATGCTGGTGCTGGTGGTGTGATTTAAGATTTTTCTTAGTTTTCGTAGTAGTAATTAAGATTCATTCTCTCGGACTTGCGAAGATTAAATTTAAAGGTTAAAAGAAATTAATAAACAAAGGCGAGAGTCACTGGGTCTAGGATTCCACCGCATTCATATTAATAGGTTCAATTATTATTCTTCAGCAATTATCACTCAATAAACAAAACAACATGGACTCTTATTTTTGCCAAGGTAGATTCTCCAAACATTAGTTATAAATCGTAAGCATGGACCATCAAACATCTAAGCAAGCATGACCCATCTAATAAAATGATAACTAATTTTTCAAATCATAAAACAATTTAAAATAAATGCAAAAGTCATATAAAAAATTAATTAAAATTACCCACGTATGAAATTCGGCTTCCTCCGTCAACCCAGTGTAGGGGCTTAGCTACTCATGATGTAGACACACTCAAAATTCATTTTTATTGCCCAAATGGTGTTTACAAAGAAGAGAAAATGAGAAAATCAAAGTAAACCGGGAATTTGCAACGTTTATAAGCGTTGCAAACCCACTGTTACAAAGAATAGCAGTGAACTGCCGATGACAGTCTTAGCTCTTCCGCATAAACGGCGCTTTTTTACGATCGTCTTTGATAGTCCTTTCTTCGTGTTCTTCTTTCTTCGCCGCATTTCCTCTCAAAGACAATTCTCTCGACTCAGTAGCCTCCCCAATCACTCGATATCCCTCTATGTGATCCCGCCTCCCTTTATATACTCGATGTGCCTCAAATATCTCGTGTTAACCGCCGATAATCTTTACGTAAAGAGAGAATATTTCCCGAGATATTTTCTTTGTTTTCCTACTCAAGTTACGGATTTTGCTTCCTATTTTATCTCTTTCACACGTCTTATGGTCGTGTACAAAATCCCAAAGTGCTCCTAACACAAGCTAATCATTCCCGAGCATACTCCAAACTCGTTTTGCTTGAGAACTTCCCCTGTGTTGTTTCAAACCACGTAATCATTCCTCATTACTCTAATCCAAGTCACTTACCAACCCCGATTCGTCGAACAGCCGGTACTACTCCAACCGTGCTTTAATCTCACCCAAATTCTTCATGTGTAAAAGAACTTCCTGAGAAAATAAACCCGAGACTCAAATTTTCTTCCACACGATTTTCCAGCCAAACCCAGTTGATTCTCGATGATCATACCAAAAACATTAGCCACATAAACTCGCGATGCAGAGTTTCGGCCGTTGAGTCTCTCTATAACCCGATCAAAACTCAACCCTAAATTTCCAGCATGCCGCAATATTTTCCCGCCAAAATTAACTCAAACGGGGGAAGAAGATGGTTACCCCTTAACCAGTGATGAGGTGCGGATAGTAGTTGCTGTCCAGGGGTGGAAATAGTAAAAGAAGGTGCCCCTTAGTAAAATGAGGTGACCCTTAACCAAAACTCGAGAGTCCGAATAATATGTGTCCTCCGGTACAAACCACTTTTCGAGCAACTTTTTCCATAAGAGCTTATTTGACAAAAACACCTACAAACAAGTTTATTAGTGATAAAATGAGGCCCAGCTAATGTATTTATGGGTGAAAATGCGTCGCACTTTCGTGCTCATCATGGTGTTGTAGCTTCTCCTGATGCTAGTGCTGCTGCAAATGCTCCTGATGCTGCTCCTGCTGCAAATGCTCCTGGTGCTCCTTAAATTTTCTAGTTTAACTTTTAAATACTAAAACTTAAAGTTTATAAGACTTGTGGTTGTTTTAAGTCTTTTGGGATGGTTGCTGTTTGTATTTTGGATGATATTTGTGTGGTTGATGTTTTTATTTTGGATGATCTTGTGTTGAACTTAATGCACTTAATTAATGTTTAAAATTTTTCTGGCCTGACATGCCAACAATCGGTTTACTCGATATGGCCACATAAACCGATTGTGCAAGCCATTCTTCCTGGATGTTTTTAAGCCAAACTAGAATCAAATCACATATGGAAATATACAAACTGATTTGTGTCGGTGAAAATTTAAAATTTAAACTGTCCTTATTCGGTTTACATTGGTCGCAAGAAAGACCGATTCCTTGTGCCATGTAAATACAATCGGGTTTTACAATCTTTCTAAAAGACCGATTATTTCAAATTATTTCACGTTTTTCAAAAAAAAATAGTCGTTTGGGACTTTCTCTATAAATAGAGACCTCACCCTTGGACCCCATTTGCCCCAAAATTGATCATTTTATTCCCCCTCACTCCATATACTCCACAACTACTCATTTCATACATATACATACAAGAAATGACATCATTCGACTCGAAGATTTGGCAATCACCAAAGCTTGGTATGCGGAAAAACGACTTAGACGTCAATCCTCAGAAATGGTGGATTCCACAACCTTTTGGGCTAGGTTACACAACAAATTTTTCCAAGAGTTTGGGAATCCTAACGCAAAAAGTGTTCAACAAGTGCACGCTAGGCACCTAGTAATCGAAAATGCAATACTTGCTTTTTTAGCTCTCCAACCTCGGATTTTTAACACTCGCCCCTTCACCTTGTCCATTGCACAATTTGTAAGTTTTGTGGTTTATTTTATGTAACCCATGTTGTTTTATCTTCCAATGAAACACCACTAACAAATGTAAGTTTGTTTTTGTGTTTTTGTAGCACGAAGTCGTGAGCGCGCTACTTGGAGGAAAAGGGGAAGCATTCGCATTCGATGCAAGCTATCACTTCTTGCAGAAAGAATCCGGAGGATAACCCGGACTACTTGATGTTGTATCGTCTTCGCTTCGGAGGAAGATTGATGGCTTTAGAAGTTTTTGTATAGGTTTTGTGGGCAGACTCTATGTAAACCCTCACGACTATAACTCGTCCAAAGAGGGTCGCTTGGGGTTTAAAGGCTTGATGCATGTGCTAAATGCATCCTACAATAATGAAAATGAATGAAAAAATATTTCTTATGAAAGTAAATAATCTGTTTATATATGTCACATAAAACCCCAATTATCCTAATCGGATTTTACATATGCCAAAGTCAACCGATTTTGGAAGTCCTTTGATAATTCTGAAACACCAACCCAAAATCGGTTTATGAGTGCATGAACGTAAACCGATTCTCGGGTCTTGTTCTAAAAAAAAAAAAAAAGGAAAATTGGGAATATGTCCCGTTTTCACTAATCTGTTTGGGAATCTATCCCATAACGGTTAAAATTAAGGGATCTATCCTGGAGAGAGAAAAAAACTGTTAAATAATTAATTTCTCACATGTGTCGGGTTACACGCGTGGAAGAATTACGTCTCTACCCTTATCATTTATCTTCTTTGTACAGCAATGGTCGCAGTCTCTCACATTCTGATGGATGAACTTGCCGATAAAGATGTGATTACTCCAATATGGGAGTTGTCTTAATCATGAACTTGCTAACGGGATCCGGCATTAGCAAAGTATGATGCGAGATTGACACCCTGACCTTCATATTTTATTAATGAAAGCATATGTTCCTGTGTAGTGTAAAACACCAAAATAAAATTTATCAGTAGTATAGTTACTAGAGTGGAAACAGTTCATCATTGATAACCATAATAATAAGCATAAGACAAAGTAGTGCTGAATACATCCAAGGCATCGTGCTCATCTTGATATTATTTCATGATTCCTCGTTATATCCTTCACATAACAGCAGCCACGTAGGGCCTTGATTTGTTCAAGTTCATCTAGCAGCATCATTAGCAAAAGATTAGAACAATTGAATGGCAATCGAATGATTAACGACAATCTCGATTTCTGATGAACAACAACCACTTCAGCTGACAAAAGACCATAAGAGTTCTTCAATTGGGGTGCAACCATCATGCATAAACATCACTGGTTTTGTTCGACTGGAGTAAAGCATCCTCATCTTCTGCCAGGTTTGGAGTTTCTGCCGCAAATTCTCTACCGCAAAAACAATAGCCTTATTAATGATAAGGGTTGAAATGTAAGTTTTCCACACCTGAAATCCCACACATGTGGTAAATTAACTATTTGAATGTTCTTTTCTCTCTCAAGGATAGATCCCTTAATTTTTACCGTTATGGGATAAATTCCCAAACAAATTACTGAAAATGGGATATACTCCCAATTTCCCAAAAAAAATCAGAAAATTTAAGTTGTTTGATTTTTTGATGAAATCTCTAACATTAGTTAATCTCACATCCAAAACAAAATTAACCCTTAATACGATTAGTTAGTACTAATTAATCATGGGTAAAATAGGAAGTTAGGTAATTATTTTTATAAGGGGTGGTGTGTAGGTGATTTCTAATGACCTTTTTTATCATCTAGCTATAGGCCCCAGTTAAGCCAGGCGTTTCATCGATCTCTTTCAGCAATTCTTCTTCGTAAGATTCACGCTCATGCTACCTTGAGAATTAGGAGCGACATACCAAAATCAAAATCAATATAAGAGTTAATACTAAACAATTAAGCTGCGGGCTAGTATTTATAGATGTATTAAGTCTTTCATATAAATGGTAAGTCGACTATTAGAATTAAATGGTAAGTTTTTCATATGAATTTGTTCGAATGTCTCCGGTCACAGTTCTTCCAAGATCCTTAAACTAGTTCAAAATGGTAAGTCTTTCATATGCATTTGTTCGAATGTCTCCGGTCACAGTTCTTCCAAGATCCTTAAACTAGTTCAAAATGGTAAGTCTTTCATATGAATTTGTTCTGCAAGACCCATATCTCAAATTTGTCTGCACCTCAAGCTTAAAGTATGAAATCTAAGGATTTATACAAGTTTTTGTTCAGCATATAAGTTTTAATTTTATAGATCGTTAATTAGGATCGTTGAACTTCATGATAATCACACAATAATACACATAAAATGATTTATGAGAAATACCTTATAACGTTATTCCGTAGCTCGTTGTTGATCAACTAGTGGTAGCAGTAATACCTTGTGGAGGTCATGGTTTCTCCTTCTTCACCTTTTATGTTATGAATTGTAAATTCTAAACTTAATCGATGGCTATTGTGTTCCTTTTATAGGTAGAAGGAGGACCAAGTTCCTAGGATTTAGTTATAGCATTAGATCTCGACCGTCCATCAAAGAAGAGATATTAGGAAATAATCCCATAAATGGTAACCGCCATAATTTAATAATAATCTATAATTAATCAAAATTATTACATGGCCCAATGGAATATTTCTGTGTATAGAAATATTCTTACATTCTCCCACTGGTCCATGAGATAATTTATATAATGGTTAATCGTAGAAAACATAAGAGCGCGTAATTGCTAAATAAAATTTAATGGTTTAAACATAATACCTTAACTAAGGAAATCACTTATGCGAGTCATGGCGGTGGCACGTTGTCTTGTTATCAACATGTTCCCTTCCATGTACCACAACACAAACAACTTACTTAATCGGACCTTAAATTGGGATATCATAATGGTCCAGTGATGTCTTCAACGAAAGACTATTTAAGTTAACATTCATCCATTCACATAAGTGTAAACTAAACATGGATACGAGAAATAATTCGAATAACATTAATAAGAGCTCAAAAAGTGTCCAAAAGTAAGCATAAATTAGGCCGAGTTCAATAATCAATTACTCCCACATACCGAGATTTTAATCTTTTCTTAAGAGGTCATAAAAGATAGTTATTCATTAAGTGCATCTCCCGAATGCAATTGTGCTTAAGCGATAAATGAACAACTATTGTTTACGAGATTTCTAATTCACGCATATATACTCAAGGTTCATGTGTTTTGTTCCTTTTGTAGCATATCGTGCTTTAATGTTGCGAAGCTAAGACAAGAAATTTCAGCAATGTAGAGATAAACCTTAAGTCTCTAAGTATCGCAATCATAAATATTCAAACTCAATTGTGGGACTAGTATTAATGGATTCTTCCTTTATATAATCCATACATCCACAAAAATTGAAATCAAAACCCAATCAACTCTTGTTGGGTTTGCTAACTAATTATAAGACATAAGTTAAAATAGTATCTCAAAATTCTTGATAGCTTTCCTGTAATTTGTTCTTCGATTCTTTAGGCAATTAGTTAACATACTAACAACTTGTTATAAGTTTCATATCAGAATTACAACGTAATGAAGATTAAATTTATATCTTCTATCCAACATGAAATAAAATATGTTAAATATGTTATTATCTCAAAATTCCTTGAATATTCGATATACGCCTTATATGAGAGCTTAATCCATATGATATTACTATCACATGGTAAGCTTCATTGATATCCTTTAATTCAAAAAATAGAGATACGCGTAAAGTCAAGATCACTACTCTTAGGTAGTATGTCTTAACATATACAAGACCAAGAGTATGAATTTCTCCCACTGATCTTGAGGTATATGCATAAATCTGTAATAATTTCATCCAAAACTTGAAACATTTATAGTTTTGTTGAATTTCATATACCAATATGTGAGGCTGCTTAAATTTCATACTTTGATTTTTTTTTTAATTTGTAGACTAAAATTTATCATTAATAAATGCTATTTTCACATTTAATTAATGCAACTCTTAGGTCATACTGAGATACTAATAATACCATGCTAATTCTGAATAAGTCTTTGTTTGACACGAGAGAAAAACTTATTTATAATCAATGCGTCATTTCAGAGTAAAATCTTTGGAAATAAGTCTTGCTTTATACCGTTTAAAATTGTTATTACATTCGTATTAGGTCAGAAAGACCCACTTTCATACAACCGATTTGTGTCTTTCGAGCAATATTCGAGACTTGACTTTCAACCAATGATTTTTGCGCACATAGCATCAATCCATTAATCAAAATTATTACACATAATATTTGTGAACCTAAAACCGAGTCTTTGCCATTCCATATCAAAATGTAATAAATTGTTGTAAGAAAATCACCAGAAACAACATGAATAACTTTCTTACAATCTCTGTTGAGACCTTCTTAACGTTGGTTCATGTTGTTATCAAAAATTTCTTTATTGGCATTGAGTTATATTATGGAGTATTGGATCGCAATTTGTGTTCTTTCATTATCTAACATTACGATAATGAGAAGATTCACAATATCTATAGAAATCTAAAATAAAGGGATCATTATCATGATTTCTTGAACAAATATATCCACGTACTCCCACGATTATGCCATCATTAACAAATTTATATTTTCGGTTTATTAAGTCTCATATTACTTGTTAACGTTAAGGAATACCATTTGGATCATTTAGAAAACCAATGAACCAATAATATTTTCCAAATCCAATTTTCATTATTTGGAATGTAAGCCCTCACCTCCAACTGAACAACCATAACTTAAAAGTGATTTAAACTAGGTTTCCAACCTTTCTATTCCAAAGTGTGTCTTTGAAACTTCTTTACTTGGAAATATATTTAAATTACATTTTACTTGAGAAAGAACAAACATCCACAAATGTATAGCCATTATGCATGGCTCATCATGCTTCTAACCATTTTCTAAAAGTATGATTTAGCCTTTTGATATACACTATTATGCAAGGATAAGTTGGCCTTGTGTATTGAGCAAGCGATTCCACACTTTTGAAGATATTATGCAAAAGATTTAGGATATTATCATGTTTTGTTATACCTTTCACAATATTCACCACCTTTGTCAGAGTTTATGATTTTCACTTTATCTATAATTGCCTCTCAATTTCAATAATGAATGTTCGATAAAACATCCATGGATTGAGATTCATAATACAATCGATAGATTTACACAAATAACGCAAAAATCATCGTGTGATAAACAATTTTATCTTCCAAAAACCTGGACCATTAAAAGTCTACATAATAATCATAATATACAATTAATAAGAACAAAATCTGAAATTTATAATAGAGATAAATGACAATTAAGCTTACAATAGTTACATACCTTCAATAAGATTCTCTTGTGGGTAAAACCTTATCAAGGAACAATGTGAGACATGAAAAATATCTGTAGATATTTTACATTCTCATAATTAACCATTATGTCTGTCAAATACTACAACTAGAATCACCCGTGGGCAACTCACGTCTAAAATGTATTAACGAACTCCAATAATTCTAAATATGTTCAACCTAATACAATGTGAATTGTAGTCTTTGCGGGTGGCTATTATTTCACATGTATATGAAACATTTAGATAACCTTAATGCTTGTTTAACGTGTGAAGAAAAACTACTTTGAGCAAACATTGTTCAAATCGTTAAATCAAACTAAGAGACTCAAAATATACAACACTTATCGATAAGAGCATAGCATCACTGTGGTGATAACTAAACTATCCAACACACATGTACAATTGCAAATATCACACTAACTTTTCTTGTGATATTGCACGGTAACTAAATGATATGGACATACTTGATCTGATCATAAATTTAGTCGCTTATAAACAAAAGAATGAGTAACCTAAAACATCAATCACGAACATTTATTCAAAAGCATGCCATACATAAATTGTAGAAAAAATATCAACACCCTATAATCGAAAAATATCCAAACATAATGAACTTTTCTTAAACCAAAATCGAGCATGAAGCAAGTCTATAAATATAATTCAATAATGAAATTTCGTTGAAGAAAAATTCTTTGATGCATCGCTCATTTAAATATGATACAAACTTAAAGATCATGATAAATAACGGATATATGATGAATTAATATGAAAGGTGTTAAATAGTCAATGAATATCATTTTCAGAAATATGGAGAAATTTATCAAAAATAAAACCTCAATTTCATAGAGGATGCAATAAGTTTTGGACAACATAATAAAAATATTCATGAAAATATGAAAAATTCGTAATAGGTTATTCAAGAACGCGCAATTGGGGGATAAAAAAAGTAATTAGGGGATATAGATTACTTCTCCCAACCCATGGTGTCTGATAAGGGGTGATTTTTGGGTATGAAAATACCAAAATACCCTTTGGTTAATTAAAAACATTATGAAAATACCATAATACCCTCTCTACTAAAACAATAAAATCAAAAAACCCAAACATATATCCCCATTTCTAAAAAGAAGACCAAGACCGTTAGGGGTTTAGTTTTTGAAAAAATTTAGGTTTCTTCATCGTTCTTCGCCGATTCAAAATTTCTTCGTCGATTAACCAACCCGAATCATTAACAATGCCTCCACCAAAGAAACCAAATGCCCAATCCAACTCAACATCATCGATTGCTCAACAAAACAAAGTGAAAGACTTGCTAAGATTGCTCAAGAGCAAGAACACGAAGAAGCAACGTTTCGACGATCAACTACACAAATATATAAGCTTGTGAGAAGGTAAGTCATTTAAAACTACTTTGTAGGTGTTTAAATCGTTCTATGGCAATGGGTTTAGGTTAGAATCGCAAAACCTAACTCAAACTGTTGAGTTTCGAGAGTACCGGCATTGTAATTCGTATGAATACGCTAGGTTTTGTGTTCAGGCATTCAATCTATGATGAATACAAAAAAAGTCTTAGGTTTACAACCCTGCACACCCGTATGAATTTTCACTACCGGCATTCAATCTAGATGACTATGAAGTGCCGGTTGTAGTACGGCAAAGTGTTTGATAATAATTCGTGTATCTTGCGTAGTGGACTTAAAACATACGGGAGAGTTTATGAATTTGCCACTTGATAAAGAATCATTGTTTTTGATTAGTCCATGCCGGTTTGAGTACCGGCATGCATTTCCTAATATTTCGAGCATGCCAGTAGTACTCTTAAAAACACACGGGAGAGTTTATGAATTTGTCACGGTGCGGCATAGATTTTGGTTTCATTACGAGCCGGTTTTAGGCAATTTAGGCATTGTTTTTAATTATTCGAAAATGCCAGAGTGGACTTAAAACATACAGGAACATTGTCAACAATGCCGGCATATATTTTAGGTTTTCATTTGTATGCCTAAGAGCGGCCTTGTCGACGATACCAATGTACGCCTAACATTGTACCACTAGTGGTTTAGTTTATATTCAATGCCGGTACTAAACCGGGTTGAGTTGTCTTATATTCATTGCTTTCAGCTTACGATATAGGGTCAAGCAAAGGAAGCAACAAAAGAAAAAATAAAGATGTTGTCACTAAGAAGAAGAGAGGGACGGTCTTGATACTCCTCGGTCTACGCCTCCTCGAGGGAAAGATGAAGGTCGTAAGATTCGTTTGGGGCTGGTACAAGAGGGATAATTTGGGAGAGTGGTGTTGACCGTAGTCGACTTGCAATCCGTGAGCACAATGATCACAATGAGCAAGATGAGCAAGATGAAGAGTATTAGTTTGGTTTGAACAATCTAGTGTTGGTTTATGTTTGTTTGTGAGTCTTGAACAATTTGTTTGCTTGATTTGTTTCGGTTTGGAACCACAAAACTTAGGAGTTTGTTCTTCCAAAACTTAGGAGTTTGTTTTCGGCATGGTTGGTAACTAACATTCAATGTCAGAATCGAAAATTCTGGCATGCTCGATAGAAATTTATCAATGCGGGTAGTCAAGTGAAAAAAATTGAAGTTTCCTGGATACTTTTCATCATGTGCCGGCATAGAAATTTAAGCAACATACTATCTTGCGGAAACCGGTCTTAGGCATGCTCGAGAATTAACTACTTGTGCCGGAAGTGGACCGATTAAAACTTGAGAAAAAACTCAAACGAATATTTTTTTACATCGCCGGAAGTGATGAAGACCATCTTAATCTGGTGAAGAACCACGGAAAATGAATGTAGGCATGCTCGATAGAAATCTATCAATGTCGGTAGTCAAGTGAAAAAAAATTGAAGTTTCTGGATACTTTTCATCATGTTCCTGGCATAGAAATTTAGCAAAAACCATGTCAAGTAGGTCCTATGATGCTCAAAAATCACATAATCAATGTTGGGAATTAGACTCATTAAAACCGAGAAAAAAAGGTTTCTAAGATGAAAACCGGAAAAAATTTATAAAAATTTATAAAAATGCCGCAAGATGGTTTTTTGGTTGAATACCATCTCGGCACCAAGCTTTTTCATTCACCAACAATGGTGGATTCAAAGAAAAAAATCAAATTTTCAACCTCTAAAGAACAATTCTCTCTCTTCACAATCATCCTCCACTTCCACCAAAAAAAGTTCCCTCTCAAATTTTTTTCCATCTTTCTACTCTCATCTCATTCACCCAAATACAAATACACACTAATCATTTAACAAATACTTAAGATTTTTACTAATTATTATTAACCACTAAACCTGATTAGTGAGGGGTAGATTAGGATTTAAAAAAATACTTAGATAAGGGGTGACTTAGAATTGATATTTGGACTTTTTTTTTGTCCTTTTCTTGTATCCCCCAATTACTTTTTTTATCCCCCAATTGCATGTTCTTATTCAACTCGATAATGAGTTAATTTATGTAAATTTTCTTTATGCACTTTTAATAAATAACGTAAAATCATGTGACAATTATTTAATTACCCTAATGTATGATCAGATATTGTACATTTCAATGTTATCTTAAACATGTGAACTCAAATTACCTGTGGGTAATTGTTGTTTTAATACATTTAAAGAAAAATAATATTATAAGCACTTGACATGATAACGATTATGACTGAAAAAATTATTTGACATCACTGTGGTGATAGTCAAACAACTCAAATAATGCCATAATAACTACTAAACCTGGCCTTTACGGCTTGGCATATTCGTGCTTACAATAAAATTATTATTATTGCTAAGATAAAACATTCTAGTATCACTGTGGTGATAACTAAAGAATTATGACCTAAGAATCTTAAGCACAATAATTTTATACGTACAATTGAAATTATCATCAATATTGGAGAAAAGTGAAACGTGAAACATAATGACACAAGACACCCTCAAGATTCAAATCAGTTCATATCCATAATGTATGATCAGCAATCATATCAGTCAAATTTGTTTTCTTAAATAAATGAACTCCAATTTCCTGTGGGTAAATTTTGTTCTAATATATTTAAGAAAAAAACAATATTACAAGCATTTGACAAAATTGTGATCATGACCAAAAGTGATTTGACATCCTTGTGGTGATAGCCAATCGCTAAAATAATGTCATTATCACATGATGTCGATAATCGCAAAACCTACACTTACGGTTTGCAAATTCATGCTTATAATGACATTATGATTATATCGAGATATAACACTCTAGTATCAGCATGGTGATAACTAAAAGAGTCCAATAATAATTTTAAGTATAATCCCATAAAATTTAAAGAAAAACAATAATGTGAGAGAAACTATACCATAACACACAAGCACACAAACCATATCATAATGCACACACAAATTTAATGGTGTCAAAAAAAAATGGTTTTGATTATAAAATTTATAATGAAACTCGATTAAAAAATTCGTTTTATTGTTTGGATAAAGCGGAAGCGTAAATTAATTTACAATAAAAATTGGTTTCATTAGTTTTAAAATTAATATTGTCTCATTATCTTAATAGTAACTAACATTTATACATGCCAAAAGAAAATATTAATGTTTCCAATTTTTAATGTCTTAATAACCATTCACGTGAATGCCATAAAGATATAATTCCTAATAAATATTTCCTCTTTTATATCATATCTCCAATTTACCTCCCTTTCACATACAAGGCAAGTAGAATATATGGACTTTAGTGGAACAATTATGCATGTTTATGACTATATGATGTCGACATTATTCCATTTCATTTATCATCATTATTGCGTTCATTATTACCTCATATGCTCATTATATGCCATTATTTAAAAATAATATTCTTACAATGATTTTTTTCTATTTACATGCCAAAAATAAAATCATCAGGCCAAAAATAAACTCATTAAGCAAAAAATGTTAATTTATTTACATAAAATAAAAGGGTAGGACATTAGCATTAAATTAAAATATATTTTCCTCCAAAATTAAGTAGGTCATTAATGTTGAAATATATTTTCTTCCAAAATTAAAGAGAGAGTAATATAAAAATATAAAAAGAAAATCATAAGTGATAATGGTCATAGGATCTTAAATTGTACATTATACCATAATTTTAAATCGATTTGATTTTATGGGATACAAAAATCACACATGAACATGAAGTGTGAGCATGATATGGGTCAAGATAGTTAGATGCGAAAGTAATGCAATTCCATAAAAACGGTTATGTTCACAGAAGTGAAAAAAAATATCAAACCCAATTTTATTGTATTATTGCATATGATTAACGGACAATCATGAGTTCTAAACACAAGCTCTAGATGCCCAACTATAATTTTTAATTTTATAGATCGTTAATTAGGATCGTTGAACTTCATGATAATCACACAATAAATATACATAAAATGATTTATGAGAAATACCTTATAACGTTATTCCATAGCTCGTTGTTGATCAACTAGTGGTGCTAAAGAATAATTGTGGAGGTCATGGTTTCTTCTTCTTCACCTCTTATGTTATGAATTGTAAATTCTCGAACCCAATACTGATGGCTATAGTGTTCCTTTTATAGGTAAAAAGAATACCAAGTTCCTAGGGTTTAGTTATAGCATTAGATCTCGACCGTCCATCAAAGAAGAGATATTAGGAAATAATCCCATAAATGGTAACCGCCATAATTTAACAATAATATATAATTAACCAAAATTATTACATGGCCCAATGGAATATTTCTGTGTATAGAAATATTCTTACACAACATTCCAATTTTCCGGTCGCTATGTATGAAAATTCCATTATACCTTTTGAAAGTTGCACTTAGCACTCCAATTTAGCACAACAAATTGAAACGAACTGAACAACAAGTTTCTTATATCAAACTGTATGTTTAGGGCGTCTGATTTATCATGCATGATGAATGGGACTTTAATTTGTTAAGAAGATCATGTACTGCGAGTATTATATTCATATTTTTTGGTTGTCATACAATTGTTACTTCAAAGAACCCATTTAACAAATGCTTTCCACTTTCATATATAAAGTCGAATGCTACTTGATCTTGAAACATATTGTGATTGCTTAGTTATTCTAGAGAAAACGAAACATAGATTTATTTTGTCTTCATCTACAAATATAAAATAATAGCCAAAACAAATATGTTTAGAACATGATAAGAGTGGAAATTTAGATATATATATATATATATATATATTATTATTTTTTAACACATGAAATTCTTGAGATATTGGAGTATACTAAACCACAAAATTATGTCATTTCCTAGTGTATGTGAAAAGGTAGATATACTTTGATTATTTACTAGTTTCTTATTGAAAAGATTGACTATCATTATGAAGAGGTATTTGTTGTTTGCTTCGTTTAATTTTGGATGAGGTCAGAGTAAGTTCTCCACTCAAGTATTAGGGATATGTTATGTATAGAAAATAGCTATTGGTCCGGATGGCAATATGGTTTCAAACCTACCAATATGGTTTCAAACCTTAGCTTTCTTCATGGTGTGGCTGAACCTTTAGAAGACTTATCTTATATCAAGCTTCGTGAAGTTGTGAGCGGAGGAGGATCGCTTAAAAGACATTCAAAATGGGTATATTGTACATTTGAATCAAATTGTCGCCGCACGAGGTCTCCGACGCTAATGACAATATCGAATATAATAAACATAGATAATGTATTTGCCACCTCCTTGTAGATAGGTGGCTCTATTCGCGATTTTTCGTTAACTTGATCGAAAAGAACCTCGGATGATAAAAACTTTTTATTTCTGAAAATTTGTGATAGAAAGATAAAGAGTGGCATGATTTACGCCCGGTAAAAGTTAAACTTGTTTCATGCCTGTTATGCTGTCGCATAAAATACCTTCTAAAGCTTAAACCAAGATAAGTTAATTGTCAACCAAGACTAACACATGTAAGTAAGGACTAAACAATCTTTTTCTCGTGCTCTACCACTTTGTAAAGCTCTTAGTCTTAGGTATTTGAATAACGCCTGTTTATGTTATTCAATGTTGTTTCTCAACTATCCAAATTTTACTAAAGATGTAACTCAAGAATCGATTAATTATCAATTTTGTAACACACTTTCATTGTTAACGAGGCGATCTTTCGACTTTCTTACAATTTTTTGTGATGGTGTTGCTTTATCAGGATGATTTTCGAGTGAAAAAAAAGTTCACCACTTACCACCATAGGGGAGTACCTCTTATACATGATTCCGTTGGATGAGGATGCTTTCATTTGAATGATCTCGCTTTTATAGAGTAATTCCATTTTCAATAACATTCTATTTAATTCCATCTCTTTTTTCTATATTATTTAACATCCAGATTTGTGTTCTTTTGAAAGATGACTACTCGGGTTGACAAAGTGATACGAAAGGCTCTTTAGCATATCGCAAAATCTATACATAAATCGGAGGTTTGTATCCAAATTTATAAATGCATCAATATACCTCATATAGTTTATTGTTTATTATATCGTTATCAGGTGGTGCTCATATTGAGTTTTTATCTAGGTTCTATCAAACGCATTAAGGAAGGTGATCGTGATCTTCAGACATCTCCTCACATGCTTGACCTTTGATGTTTATAGTATTCATTTGGAGTTATACTAAAATGTGAGGGCAAAGGAAAAGCGCCACACAGATTCAAATTCTAACCCGTATGCAAGTAGAAGAGCTACCCAGACATCGATGTAACCTACGCTTTTACCAACTACTTCAGTGAAATACTTACGGCATGCCTTGTTGATGTTATCGATAAAGTTGCTTCCGCTTTTATTCCAAAGTTGGAATCCCTGAGATTAATACGCACATCCTTTTGTGGGGGAGAGAGTTATGACATGTGTGCTGAGATTCGAGGGTACTACCTTTTCAAAATGTTCTCTAAGCATTTTATATCAAGCTTCTAATGTCACCTTTTGGAGAACTTACTCTTTAAATGGATGGCAAGTGGAGAAGCTAACATCTAAATGACGTCTCAGATAGGATTATTGTAGTATGTTAGCCGATTAAGAATAAAATAATAGGGAATTTTGTAATTCCCTCTCTAAATAAACTATTATTTTGCATTTTTAAATTTATAATTCAAAAACCCTTCACGTCATAACCGCTGCTAACATCAGATTAATTGTAGTACGCTATTCACGTGTGTTCCTTTATAACCTTTTGAGTTTTGAGACAAACACAGATTTATATTTTAATCTAATCCTCGACGGGTCCCTAAAGAAGATCATAGTCAAACCCTAAAAACATCGATCAATGTATCATCATCATCTGACTTGAAGGATCACCGTCATTTGAATTTGCCTTGTAAAGGAGTTTTCCCAAACTCTTCCTCAATTGCTTCTTTCTAGTTGTCTCCTTCCACTATTTCTTCAGTCATCATTTTCTCTTATTTCCGCCATTTCTTTAAGAATTTCTTCACTTAAAGTTTGATCTAAATCCTCTCGCATAGGTCTTTATATTCTTGCTTTCCTCAATCTATTCCCATGATTATTCTGACGTACTGCCTCGTGTATCTCATATTCTTCAGCCTCTTCTCTTCTTCTCCTACGCATTTCAGTGTTCACATCAATCTGTGCTCTATTATACCTTTCCTCTTCATTTGTGCGATCATGTCGATGTCTTAACATTTCTCTTTCTTGTGGTGCGCCTCCTTCCTTGTTTCGTCAGACATCCATGCGATAACGTTCTAAGGGGCCGCTACTCGATTATCATGATTGTTTTGACGCAATGCTTCTTGCAATTCTCTCTCTTCATTTTTCCCTTCTTCTTTGTCCATCTCTTTCATCTCTCGCACGTGTAATTTCCCTTTCACGCCGTATTCTTTCTCAACATTTCTCTTCCATGTAATATCATTTGTCCTTGCCTTGGGTCCTCTTCTTCTCTTTCAAAATTATGATGTGTGCGACGAAGAAGTTCACGCGGATGTTCATATTTCTGTTAGTTCCTGCATCTTGAGATACACGTCGTCTCTCTCTTTGTCTTGTAAGTTGTCATCTACTTGCAGGTTTTCTTAGATGGTTTCCATGCGTTGTCTTCGCCTAGCATCTCCTTGATTAGATTGAATTTGTCTTGATGAACTCCTGCTTGATCTCGACCTTGATCGTGTACCGCTTCTTGACCTGTGTTCTTGCAATCTAAGATTATATTCTCTTAAATCATCATTCTCACATACCAAATTCACACGTTCTTCTTCTTCTCTCCTTCATTTTGCTAGTAATATTTTCCTGAGTTCTTCAATTGTTATATTCTCTTCATTTTCTTCAATTAATCTTGCATTCCTGATCCTTTGTTCCTCTTCTTCGTCGCAGAATTTATTTCAGGTAGTATGAATACTCACTCTATCATAATCAATATCATTGTTCCGCTCTTGTTCATGCCGAGGTCCAATTAGAATTTAGTTTCTTTGATTTTCTTACTCTTTCTTCTTGTTGTTAGGATTTGTACCTCTTCTTCTTTCAGCAATTTATTACTCCTTCTAGTTGATGTTCCTTGTTCAACAAGAGATCCAAGTCTCACCATCTGCAACTTCCTATATTGATAAAGAATTAAAAAGATTTCTCACAATTTCCAGATCTTACTCTTTCCAAGATTCTATGAATTTACTACCAGGATTTATCACCCAAAGTTGTTTCTGGCGCCAAAAATGTAGTTGCAGGAAATCCTACAACCACACCCCAATATATTTAGACAAGGTTCTAAGTAATCATAATGGAATTCTTTTATTATTTTTCAAGATTTATAATTGGTTCTAAGATATTACAATGACTTTACTTGCTCTCCAAATAAACTTTCTCTCTCCTAATTTCTTGTCTAACACACACTAAAAGATCCCCTCTTTGTGATAACTTCTTCCCCTTATATAGGATTCTACATAGTGGATGACAACTAAGAGATCCACTAGGCGTTACATTCGCTCATGTACACTCACCATTCTCGCACGCGGTTATACTTTCGCATAGATCATCACACTAGACTTGTGACTTTGTCGACATCATCCAATACGTCATCTCGATTTTCTAAAGTTGACAGTACGTTAGATAATCTTCACTTCGCATATTTATTGATATGTGCGATATTCCACTCCAACAAGATAACTTTCTGACAGAAATTATATATTTATGTCCATCTAGACGCCTCTGCACACACTGCATTTGTATTCTATGCATTTGGTATGTTATTTGTGTTGTCTGTGGGACATAAACGATGAGGAGATCCTGTGGCAAAGCAGAAGGGAGAAATAAAAACCAAATAGAATCATAAATTTTCTTCACAAAATTGGTTAAAAAGACCAAAATCAACATTTTTTGGGTGAAAAGGACAGTTAGATTTTGATACTGTTTAAATGGACAAAAATATAAAAATAGCCAGGATGTAAGCAGTTTTCATCCCCGCCCATTTTCAAATACTTTTTCTTATTTTTAATTTACAGGATGCATCCAGTTTTCATCCTTGCTATTCTTGCTTAAGCCGCATTTAATCCGCCATCCTTGTTATTTTTTTTTGTGTCAATTTCACCCATACTAATTTTTTACTCGTCCATTTGAACCGTGTTTTAAAAATATTTGGACAAATGACCCATTTTCCGAATTTTCTTCAACTTTCGGTTATAGTTCTCCACATAAGTGCCCTCAAATAAATGTGGGCGTTTTGACAATCATCGGTTGGAATTTTCTGGCCATGGATGAAATTTATAGGCTAGTGAAATGGACGGTGTAATTATTACATGACACTTGATCGAAAGTGAAAACGGGCATTCGAAGATGTAGATATATTTGTGGCTCCCTGAGCACGGGCATGGATCAGCATGCAAATAGTTTAGAGGATTGTAAGGATCTTTGTATCATTTACCAAGAGCCATTTAAGAAGACTTGATACTATTGGGAATATAAGTGTACATTGTGGTTGTCAACTTACTGATCCATTTGAAATTGTTTCAAAAAGTTCTTATACATTATTTAGATTGAGCTGTGTTCAATTAATATCTAGTTACACAAGTTTACAAGCTAACACAGGAGTATCTTGTTTATTTGTATGTGGCACAATGATTCAGATGCTTCTGAAACTCGGCCCGGCCCGACCGGTCAGCCCAGTGAATCGGTGACCCAGTCACCTTTCCGGGCTGGTCTGTTGATGACCCAGTAAACTTACATAAAAGCGGCTTATTTTATGAGAACCGGGTGACCCGTCCGGGTTGACTCGTGATCCACCGTACCCAGAACGGGTCAAATGGGTTGGATCTAACCATCCACGGTCACGGTCCACCAAGCTCCTTTCTATTTTCTTCAAAAATATAGAGTGCGAGTGAAGGGTGTCGATGCTCTGACCCATTGGTTACTTGAGCTGTCCCTGACCACTGAGCCAAATGCTCTCTTGCGAGAGTAAGTTTTTAAGATTTTAACTAAACTACTAACTATCAAGCTTAGGGGTTCGTAAGTTCTTATATGTGAAAAATACTAGAACCCCCTACTATATGGGTTCAATATTTGTGGAAGCCCCACAAAATGGATCCTCCACTATCAACTCCATACTTTCACTTTTTGATATTTCTAGGCCCAAAACTTTTATTTTCAGGGCTTGATAATAAAGTGATATTTTTGTAATGTCAATTTTACCCTTTTCAATATATACAAGAGAAAAATCATAAGATCCATTCATTTCTCTATTTTTCTTTCTTCTCATCTCTCTCTACATGTAAACAAATAGTTTTTAGGTTTTCATTTTTCACTTTCAGATCTTGAACGTCGTTGTTTTACGAAGAAGAAGAAGACGATTTTAGCTTCATCGATCTCATGTTGATGATTATGGATCTCTGCGGATGATGTTTAATTGATTTAACAGCTCAATCAAATAATCGATTGAACTTAATAGATTTGATCTACGTCGATTTGATCTACGTCTGGATTTTTCAGTTGATTTGAAGATTTCTCAGGTATTTATTTGATCGATTTATATTCTGAATGATTTGATTCAAATTTATTTAACAACAGACCATCAATCTACGAACTCCCAATTGATTCTAGTTTTTTGTTTCAAATCTACTCCATGTAAGGTTTGGTTGAAGTTGTTGTTTCTTTTGATTTGAAGATCCGAGAAGAATCATCATCATTTTCAAGAATAGCAACATAATCAAGGTAACGCTTTGATTTTTAGTTGTTGTTATTGTTTGTAATTATTCTCATTCAATTTTAATTCCATATTTAAATTCCTACGGAAACCAATCTTGATCTCGCTTTTTGATTATTTAATTTTTTATTTTGTTCATTTTGGTTAGGTGATTTTCGGTTGGATGAAGAATAATTTAGGAGTATGTGGATTCAATTTTATAAATGGTGTGTATAGCTTTATTTAGTAGTATGTGTTTTCTATATGAACTCGTTTTTGTATTTAAAATAAAATTTAGGAGTATGGTAACTTTCCCATTTTAGTTGGAGGAGGTGCAGGTTTTAAAAGAGGATTATGGGGTGGTGGTGGAGTGGTGGTGGTATTGAGCCGGGAGGTAGTGTAAATGGTGGAGGAACATGTATCAGATGGGCATGGCAGGTTATAACATAACTATTTGAATATGTTTTATCGGATGGGTGTTATATAACATGGAATTTATCTCTAACTCATTCATAATAGCTTATATCGTACTTATTGCATATTACTTGGTGGACATTATGGGTTATTTGGTGTTTGGTACTTACATTTTGTCCAATATTAGTGTTTGGTCTAACTTTTGTCCAACTTAGGGCTTGGTACTTGAAAATGACGTTGACCCGCATTGACCAGGTTAAATATTGACCCGTTTACAAATTATTAAAAAAGTTAAATAAAATTAAATTACTAAATGAATTTACAATCGTACTACTTCACTTAATTAACATTTACACTACATAATAATCAGAAATTGTGAACCCATCTTTTCTTCCTTCTCCAACACTTCGCCATGCACGCTTTATCACTACCACACCGTAAACTTCATACCTTGCAAACTTCATACATGTGTTGCCAACATATGACCATCACGAACTACTTTCCACTTAGATAAAAAAGAAGCTAACCATTAAAAACAACAAAAATTTAAATGGAAAAAAAAAAACAAGCAAAAATGCTCACCATTATATCAAACCCATCGATCGATTAACAACTCCATAAACGTTCACCATTATATTCAATACACCATTCCATATCATTTCTCCACTATACCCTTTTGAAACCCGGATAGATTAGTGAATCGCGCCAGAACCAATGTTCCTTCACATTCATCAAAATCGCCAATTGAAACCCTAAAAAAATCACAAATAAAATATGGTTGAAATCCTATTGAATCGATACTTTAAATGACTCAGGTGAAAACCAAACTAATCGAAACCCTAATTTAAGTTCCATTTCAAACCTCAATTCTTAAAAAAAAAAAAAAAAAAAACGAAACCCTTACTGAACGTAAATTGCACCATAACTAATCGAAACATACATGGTGCAATTTACGTTCAAATAAATTGGCTTTTTTTTTTTTTTTAAGAATTGAGGTTTTGAAATGGGAACTTAAATTGGTGGTTTCGATTAGTTTTGGTTTTCAATTTGAGTTGACGAAAGTCGATTCAATAGATTTCGATTCATATTTTATTTGTGATTTTTTAGGGTTTCAATTGGGCGATTTTGATGAGATGTGAAGGAATCATTGGTTCTTGTCGCACATTCACTAATCTATCTCAGGTAAAGGGTATAAAGTAGAAATGATATGGAATGGCGATGAATATAAATGGTGAACGTTTTTATGGAGTTGTTAACTGGATCGATGGGTTTGATATAATGGTGAGCATTTTTTGCTTTTTTTTTTTTTTTTTTTTTTTTTCCATTTAGAATTTTGTAGTTTTCGTAATGGTTAGCTTCTTTTATCTGTAAGTTTTAAAGCAGCTTCTTGTGATGGTCATATGTTACAACACATGTATGAAGTTTATGGGTATGAAGTTTTACAGTGGTAGTGATAGTAGCGGCACTTGCGAAGTGTTTGAGAAGGAAAGAAAAGATGTTCACAACTCCGATTATTATGTAGTGTAAATGTTAATTAAGTGAAGGGTACGATTAGCAAATTCATTTAGTAATTTAATTTTATTTAACTTTTTTAATAATTTGTAAATGGCAAGTCAATATTTAACCCGTCAACGCGGTCAACGTCATTTTGTACCAAGCCCTAAGTTGGACAAAAGACCAAACATCAATATTGACAAAATGTAAGTACCAAAACACCAAATAACCCATAAGTTTTATCTTGTTGAAGTTTTGATAAAGGACTTAGCCGAGAATATCCGTTGGGTGATGGATCCACACGATTTATCTTGAGATACTATGGGATTGCACTGATATGAATATCCATGATTCTAGATACCTTAAAGGGACTAAATAGTTGTTGAAGTTTTTTGTATCATTTAGTAGGATTATGAAGCATTAAGTTCTTCACTTTAAGCATCGTTGGTAGAGTTGGATAACAAAGTAGGAGTTTTGTCTGTAAAGTAGGAACCCATGGACTATCTAAAATATGTTTTCATCGATGCCAACACTCCAACATCATCCTTTGCGCATGTCGATTCGTAACTTACTAGTGACCACGTAGAGGAACATTTTTGTGGTTTTTTAACTTTCCGAAGCTATCATTCTTAATATATTTTACATTCATAAGATGTTTCCACAAAACAATCTTCCTTATCCGAAATTTCATACTAACTTAGTTGTCATGGCTTTGTTCGGATGACATAAAGTGATCTAATACCTAGTCCCCTAGATATCTTAGCTAGGTTTCTCAAACTTGTTCCACTAATCGGGTGGAGTTTACGCCTCTCTCGAGCGACCCACCAGAAACCGCGCATTGTTTTCACAAGTCTCTCCACTATCTTCTTAGGAATGATGGACGTAGCTATGTAATACTTGAGGAATGAGACCTAGCACATCTTTGAATCACAACGGTTCTTCCAGCCGTGAGAAATGTAGTCAATGTCATCGATTATCTTAGGCCGATATTATAGGTTTTTATCGTGTATTGGAATATATCTATATGATATCGAAATATTGGCGTACAAAGATTGAACGATAATATCATTCATATCGCGATTACAAAACGATATATCGATCTCACTAATACACCGATATTATCTGAAAGAGTGTTTGTGTAATAAAAAACCATGATTTTGCCATTTATACCTCCCCCGATCTATTCCTTCGTTTTTTCTCAACTCCAAATTTTTTAAAGTTCTTTTTATCTTCACTTTCATCTTCTTTTCTTATTTTGGTTAGTTCTTTTTTCAATCGACGACAATGAAACGAGGGTTTTGTTTTTTTATTGTTTTGCAAACAAGCCTCTGATAAACGACATTTTATTTTAAAATTTTGAGATATGGTTATGATTATTATTATGCTTGAACATGGTTTTGTAAACATTAAAAATTCTAATTTTAATGATGTATCGCCGACAAATACCGATAATATCTTTTGTATAGGTGTATCGGACCCGGCTGATACGAGACCGATACATGATATTAACTACTTTCAGCGTGAGTCAAATGAATTCTCTTCCACCCGCAAGCTTCCTATCAAATTTGTCTGTGATAAAATCATATGAATCAACTCGTGAGTAGACTTTACTTGACTGATAACCAAGATACTTGTCACTTATCTTGCATTTGCTTGAACACCCGGAATATTCGCAATCTCCTTTCGGTGGGACTCACACCTTCTCTAAAATTTATTGCAGATTTTTGCATGTTAGCGTATTGGCCTAACCAGGAAGCATAGTTATTGAGAATATTCTGCAGAGTGCTCACAAATTTCCCATCAAGATTCCCAAATAGAATGAGATCATATGTGAACATGAGGTATGAGACTGGAGGAGCATTGCAACAAATTTTGTAGCCATTGTAAAGCGCATTATTTTCCATAGTTCTCATTAACCATGAAAGCCCTTGTTGCTGAGAATTCCAAGTGTTCACTACCACATCTTTGAACTCAGGATGGTCTACCCAATAATTTTTTACCTTATTAGCATGCTTTCTGTTCCTTTTATTCTTCATATGAGTATTTATGAGAATAGGAGCATGGTCACTATTGATTCTAGGAAGATGTAGAACCCCATTACCATTAAACATGAACAACCAATCGGAAGTACAAAGAGCCCTATCAAGCTTTTCATAAATAGGTTCTTCATTAGTAGCATCATTAGACCATG
The DNA here is from genome assembly GCA_023531295.1 of Papaver armeniacum. NCBI lineage: Eukaryota > Viridiplantae > Streptophyta > Magnoliopsida > Ranunculales > Papaveraceae > Papaver > Papaver armeniacum. The sequence continues at coordinate 26,449 of JAJJWW010010042.1, forward strand.
TGAAGGCTGTACTGATGTAACCCATATCAATCAAACATCTATCCTATATAAACTCTTTAAATCCATTATGGAAGGATTTAGTTTGACTACCACTTTATTTTGAGTCGAGAAACAATAACATTGATATCATCTACTAAACAATAGCATCAAGTTTTATTGCTAACCTCATTTTTTTGCTTTTAGAAAAACAACTTTATTTTTTCTCTTATTTTTTATTTTATTTATACGAAAGAATTCTCATTAGACAAAAACTAATCGACAACCGAGCAACAAGCTGGGCTCCAACTCGTTTTTGAACGACCACACTTAGCCTATGAAAAATGAAATATCCTACATGCACATTAGCATCATGACTAGCCATGTAATTGCTAAGAAGTTTAATAAAGTCTGTCGTTCCGTCACCAAGCTCACCAAGAGTAGTAAAAGCTAAAGCACCAAACCCGTAGCCTTGCGATGTGCATTTTTCCAAATAATTGGCATTTTTGCGACTGACATCATCCTTGATAGCCTGACCCACCTCCAAATCACGACCATTACTCCCAGCAAAGGGCGAAACAATTGTCACATCGAAGCAAACATCCCGACCATTATCCCAATTGAGCACTAACATCGCCTGATCTCGGGAAAGTATCATTGTTCGCAAGTGATAGACGCATTTATGTGTCTAATTTGTCCCCAATGTTTCGTATTGTTAGTACCCCTTTTTGTCCTTATTATGGTGTTTTGTATGTTTGTAGGTATTTTTTGGAAATAAACATTTTAGAGAATTCGGCCGAAAAGTTGGTAAAAGCACCCCAGGAGGACATTTGTTATTCGGACTCCACTTTGATAAGGGGCACCTCGATTTAGGCACCTCGTTATTCGCACCCCCGGTTCTAAGGGGCAACCACCTTCTTCGTTTGAAAATGAAAAAAAGGCGGGAAATGGACTTAGAAGTTACGGAGATTTTGATGCACTAGACGTAATATTTGCTTGAGTTTCTCTGGATTTTGACTGGAATGATATTTGTTACACTAAACAGAAAGGTAATTGATTCATGCACGTAAATAATGGAAGAAATCATCAAACAAGGGATGAAATATGTTCTCGGATTTTTACTGTTTTAATTTAGAATTATTTTGGAAAGTTCTTGTGGCACGAGCGTGTTTGGCGCATCTTTGGGATGTGTGGAAGAGTGTTTGGATGGAGGTTGGCGCAACAAGCGCATGAAGAAGAAAGAATGGAAAGAAAATATTCGAGAATAATTTTCTTTGATGTCGAGATTATGGGAGATTTTGGGTAATTATGAGACATTATTCTTGTTCTATGATATATATATGGTCTTTGGTGTTGCATAGAAGGGGATAGAGTTTGAGGAGAATCATTAGTTTAATATAATTATTTACAAACCGATTTAATTGTTTTTCTCCCATTTCATTATTGTGATCACCCTTTGAGCAATAAGAATTAATTTTGAGTGTGTTTTCAATATGCGGGCTGTAACCCATCTTCAGGACGACTGGGAGGAAGCCGAATTTCATACATGGGTAATTTTAGTTAATTCTTTTTATGACTTTTGCACTAATTAAAATTGAATTATTATTTGATTAAATTATTTATTATTTTATTAGATGGGTCATGCTTGCTTAGATGTTTGATGTCCCATGCTTACGATTTATAACTAATATTTTGAGAATCAACCTTGGCAAAAATAAGAGTTCATGTTTTTATTTGTTGAGCTATAATTGTTAAAAGAATTAATATTTGAACCTATGATATGAATTCAGTGGAATCCTAGTCCCAATAACTCTCTTCATCTTGTTACCATTATTTGTATATATTTTGTTATTTTTAGTGTTTTCTAATGTTAATTCTTAAAATGAATCTCATCAAGTCCGAGTGAACGACAACCTTACTACCACTTTCTACAACATTATTGAGATCACATCAATTTTTGGCGCCGCCGACGCGGACTTGTGTATAGATTTGTTTTTAAGTTTTATTTTTTTTTGTTCTTTTTTATGCGTTTGGTATTTCTGTTTGCTTTGGACTTGGAGGTAGCTAAAGAAAAAGAGAAGAAGTGTTGAAAAGTAAAGCGAAGCCAAGAAGGAAAGAAAAAGAAATCCAAGGAGTAAAGAAGAATATCTTTGTATATAGTTAATTTATTTTTTTATTAGATATTTTTTTTTTCTTTATTTTTTTAAACTGTAATTAGGCTATATTTTTTGTAATCTTTATTTTTGGACATTTTTATTTTTGGACATTGAACATTGACATTATTATTTTTAAACCCTAAGGAAGGGTTAGTTTAAATATAAATTGCACAGGAAGGACGATACATTACGATATTGTCTCGGCCTGCCCGTTTAATCGACATAGGAGTCGATGCCCGAGTCGACTTCAACTGTTCATCCCCGTATGGAAGCAGAGGTAAGAATTCTAAACACCCGCGAATCCCCGTCGCCGGGTTTACTGGATGATTTGTATGCATATATGTCGAGGTCTTGAATACCACTACTGTTTTAATTCCTAGTAAAGGGCAAGGACGGCCATACAAGATAAGGGTTGGATTTCATCACGTTCTCTTCTTGCCGCCTTAGGAAAACGAAAACCAAACACGAACCTAAGCTTTAAAATTTGGAATAACGAGACCGATAGGTAACGAGCTTAATAGGAAAGTCATTCAAAATATTGGTTACTTTTTTAGCATACTTCGGTTCATGATGCTTTCGTGAGTTGAATGCGTGACTCGTGCGCATTGTAATGCGGTGAGGCCTTGGGTATCAAAGCTCCACGCAGCTTCCTCGCCTCTATTCAACTTACTTAAACTCGGATTGATTCCAGGGTTTTCTCGCATTTTAACGAATTCCCTTTCGAAGGATTAGAAGTGTCTCAGGAAAACAATCTAAGTGGAGTCATCATGCTTTTTGTTGCTAGAAATCGTAGGTTTGTTGTGGTTGTGTCGGCCTTGTTTGTGTTTGTGTAGAATTCCTTGCAGCTAGGATGTCAAACTGGTATTATAACAAAATAATACAATGATTATCCAACTGAACAATATGGACATTACTCTTTTTATGACCATAGTGTGAATAGTGGTGGGAACGCCAATCCCAAGGTTATGGGTCATACCATGGTGATCCCAATTACTATCCACACGAGCATCGGTCATTCGAGCAAGAAGATTATAGTACTAGTTCTTCGCCTCTAGAGGATACTAATCAAATTATTGAAAAGTAGTCCTTTTATGATCCATCTATTCCTATTCCTCCTTTAGAAGAGTCCCCAAGAAGTTAAGCTGAGATTTAATGGTATAGTTATGGACGAAAGAACTACAATAATGAGGAACCTTCTTTAGAAGATACCCTCAATGCATAGGCCGAGACGAACTAAAGAATTGCTCGAAATAACTTGAATTTCCAATATAGTGTATCCAAGAATACCCTTGAGAATGAGGATAGTTATTCACATAATAAAGATGATGAGGTTAGAATTGGTAACACTACTTGTTTAGATGAAGTTCAATCATTTTCATATTATTATAATGATATGATTATGATGATGAGATAGTGTTGATGAAGAATTTGAAATCGGAGGCATAGTGATCAGAATTTGTTACTCCAATTGAGCTTAATAAAGATAATATTTCTAGTTCAAATCCAAATAATTTTAATAATTATTCACCTATTCAAAAGGATGAGGATTTGACTAGAGATACCCCCGTTTTAGACGATATAGTATTTCCTTTTGATTATGAAGCCAATGATAGTTTAGAGGAACGGGTATATTTTGAGTCTAGCGATTTAGAAACAATAGACTTAGAAAAAGAAAATGAACTTCGTAGAGATGAGTGAGGATGTACCTGACTTAAAGAATCAATTGACCATTTTCGTGAATCGATAACCTTGAAATTAGGGGAAGTTGTGACTAGTCTTTTTTAGAAACACTCGAAACTCTAAGTTTGTGGTGATTATCATTCTCCATGTTCCTTAACTCTTAGAAAGGTCCCTAACTTGGGACTTGACATATGTGCCTCAACCATTTTAAAAGATTATCTTCATACACTTTTTCCGAGCCTAGTTATGTCCATAAAGAAGTTAGGTTGTTAGAAACCCATCCTCTCGGTTGATGTGGTTAACTTGTGCTATGATACCACGATTGATTTTGTTTTCCCACCAAATATTTTTCAACCAATTGTGGGAACATATAAGTTTCGGATGTGTCAATTATTAAGTTTTGAGGCTAAACCTAATTACTTTAGGAGATTAGGTCGCCACATTTGATTAAGAATGACCACTACTGTGGTCAATCGTGTGAGTCAAGTCTCGATTGACTTAGAGGATCCCGATTATTCAGTTATTATTATGTGCTTCTAAGTTTTTATTTGAGTTTTTCCAGACTCCTAGAACCCGAACATTCGGATCTAACTCATAAGGAAACGCAACCCATGAAAAAAGGTTATCTAGACCCTTTATAGAGCCTGAACCCGAACCACAACTAGATGTAGTTGTCTTAAACAAAACAATATATAAGGGTGTGTTGGATATCTTCCCGGTCCGTGGGCGGCCTTTCTTCTTGTGGTTAGCACTTTTGATCAGTGATGACCCAGCAGCTTATTCCATTTGTTGCTATATGATTCTTCGAGGTGACTAATCCCCTTTCCAATGTCCGCCGACGACTTTAAACTTAGCACTTCTTGGGAGGTAACCCATGCTCTTGCAACACGGTAATATCTTTCCTTACTCTTCAAGTGGTAACAATTTCTCATTGTTCATGCTTTTAATTTCATCTTTAGAACATTGAGGACAATGTTAGATTTAAGTTTGGGGGTATGGGAGAAACTTTTAGTTGCAATAAATAAACTTCGAGACTAGAAATTTATGCTTATTAAGGATGGCACTAACCAATCTAAGTGGATGGAAGCATTTTGTCAGAGGAGTTGAGGAACCAACTGAGCCATGGCAACATCTAAAGAGTCTATTCATAAAAGCACGAGATCAGGTGTTAGAAATAACATGATAGTTTCACCATATCTCGTTGAGTCCTTTTCACTTCTCGTTTTTATTTTTTGTTTTCTTTGAAATATGTTTCTCTAAGTGATTAGGTGGGGCCCACGAATCAAGTTGTTACCAATGCTAGGTGAATTAGAGTGATTGAGATACCAAAAAAAAAAAAAAGTTGAAAAAAAAAAAAAGAGAAAAAGAAATTGAGACCGCAGACCATTAGACCAACCTAATAAATTCAATAAAGTCGACCATGGGAACCCTTGTATATACCGATTGTGTTGACCCAGAGTTAGGATTATCGACCACTTTGGTTCCCTTGTATATGCCAAAGTGTGTTGATATTAGTCCGACTAGTATCTCAGTCCATTAGGATAGGTTCATTTTGCGAGGCCTTCTGCATGTGATATGGGAAACACCGATCACTTAGTAAACATCAAAACCATCTATGTTTTTTCTCTTTATCCATCTTCTTTGATCTATCCATGTGATTAGTTTTTGACTCAGGATATTGATGTCCATAGTGCGACTATCTCGAGTAGAACTCTCGTGACTTATATATGAATTTTAGTATACTTGAGTGCAAACCGTGTACAACAATTGAATTTCAAGACGGGTACTTCCTCTTGTAGTCAATAAGTATGCCAACCAAGGAGATTTTTAGTGGGCCCAAGGTTCTGCGAGATAGTTAGGGTCCGGAGTAAAGGTTTTGTGGGTATATCTCCAGTAAACCCTCCCTAGACTATAACTCCGGCCACTAGGCCACCTAGGGTTTAAAGGCTTATTGCATACGCTAAATCCAATCACGATGCCTCAGGTGAGTTAGGATTTTACATTTGATTTGCTCGAGGAATAGCAAATAATAAGTTTGGGGGTATTTGATAGACACATTTTTGTGTCTAATATAATCTCATTGTATCTATTGTTTCTCGATTTCGTATTTATTATGGCGTTTTATGCTTGTAGGTGTTTTGGGGAAATAAGGTTTTGCGGCGAGAAAAGTATATGGGAGAAAACTACTATACGGACCCTTTTTTGGATAAGGGGTACTAATTACTAAGGGGCGCCCCAATTGATAAGTGGCTATCCTCTTTACTACTCACCACCACTTGCTATTCGCACACCAACACCAGGATAAGGGGCACCTTCTTCTCAAATTCAAATTCCAGAAAAAGCGGGAAAATTATTCTTCCACAGACAGAATTTAGGGTTTGATTTCTGAACGAGTTTGGAGAGATTCAATTGCTCAATTCTATTGGGATAGGCTTGAACGGACAAAACAGAGAATGTATAGGTGTTCATTTCAGTTAACTTGGACCAGATCATTGGGGATTTGAAGAAAAGGAGTCACGGGTTTTGTGGAGTTCACCGGCGAAATTTTCAGGTGAATTTTAGGGCGAGTTTATATTGGATTTCTTCGTGGATTTGGATATGTTTGGGCCTGTTAAGGGTAAACAGGCTTGGTAGTGGACCTTGATTCGAAAATGGAGGATTGTAATCACGTGTGGGAGAAAACAGGGAGTACATGCAGAGAAGATATTCTCCATTAAACCCGAGCAGATTTTCTTGCTGTTTTTGTGTGAGAACGAGCTGTCATGTCAAAATGTGCTTGGCAAATGAAGAGTTTGGGTAAAAAAGAAAGTTTCCGAGCGAGAGAAATTGCAGAGAATCTCTAGATTTATTTGCTTGGATGATCGGCTTGTGGATACACCGAGTTTTGCTCTAATTAAACGAGAAAACAACATGTTGAATATGGTTGGGTTGTTAGCATACGTGTGGGGAAGAATTAGACGCCAGAAAAACGCGTGAGAATCACCAGCAGATACATGCAGAGAAATAAAAGAAAATAATCTACGTAAAATGGCAGGGGAGTAAATGAGAATTATTCTGGAGTTAATGACGAGATTTTGTGATGATGTTGGGTATAAAAAGGGAGCTGCGGACTCGTACAAGGGGATGGAGAGTTTGGGTAGAGTTTAGAGCGCAAGGTGGTGAGAATCGAGAGTGCAGAGAGAAGCCGCTGCAAGCAGACCGAAGAACACGAAAGAAATGCATTTGCCAAAGACCGCCGTTCTTCAACAGTGTCAACGATGTGAGCACTGTGGGTCGTAGTTTGGAGGCATCTTAAATCATTAGTAACAACGGCAGAGGAAGGCTTTATCGTTCTTTAATACTGGGTTTGTAACACTTATAATCGGTTACAAACCCTTTTATTTGATATCTCTCCTTTTCATCATTTGTAAGCACCTTTGAGCAATAAAATCAAATTTGAGCGTGTTTCCAACATGACGAGCTAAACCTCATTACTTGACGGAGGAAGACGAATTCCATACATGGGTAAAATTATTTAATTCTTTTAGACTTTTTGCATTAATTTTAATTGAAATATGATTTGAATTAATTGGTTGTCATTTAATTTGATGAGGTATGCTTAGCTTAAATGTTTTGATACATCATGCTTAGGATTTACAATCAATCTTTTTGAGGATCTATCTTGGCAAAAATAAGAGTCCGTGTTTTTATTTGTTGAGCGATAATTGTTAAAAGAATTAATATTTGAACCTTTTTGTTATGAGTTTGGTCAATCCAGCAGTCCCAAAGACATCTCTTCATCCCCGTGACAATATTTGTATATATTTTCTTTATCTTTAGTATTTTCTTTTATTAAAACTTAAAATCAATCTCGTCAAGTCCGAGTGAACGACAACCTTACTACCACTTTTTACAAACAACTTCAAAATCCTATCAACAGTCCTCTGCGATAGACTTTGGAGGTCTGTTCTTCGTCTTCTTCTTCTTCTCCACTGCGCGCTGTCGCAACTCGCAAATCGTATTTTTTTGCCTCTGCAGCCTCCCTTAGGTCCCCAAACTCTCGACACTCCGTTGTGACAGCGACCCCACTTTATATAGCCAACAGCAGTGATTAACTCAAGAAATCGTCGGAATCTCCTCCTTTTTCTTCTCGGCAATATTTCCTTTCTTTTCTCTCCGCTTACGTTCCCGGGTTGCTTTCTTTACGCGTCTTTGAGATCTCCAAAAATTTCCAAACTCTTCTATGTTCGATCTTAGGAGAATATCTCTTCTTTTACTCCACGGAACTTCCATATATATCTCGGATAAACCAGAGATATTTTGTTTCCTGTTCGTCTCAAATCAATAATCAAGCCCCGTTTAATCCATTCAAACACCCATATAACTCCGACAGACAAAGATATCCAACTCCAACCATTTCGGACATTGAATCTCTCCAAAAGCCTCCAAATTCGAATCCAAAATCTTCCCGCCGCCGCATGAAGTGTTCCCATTTTTTTCTATTTTGAAATGTTAAAGATGAGTGCCCCTTAACCGTCTCAGGGTGCGAATAAGATGCTCTAGAAATGGGTTGCCCTTAGTAATTGGAGGTACCCTTATCCAAATGGGGTCCGTATAGTAATTTTCTTCTCCACGAGAGCAAAAAAACACTTTTCGAGCCAATTTATTTGTAAAGCTTATTTCTCCAAAAACACCTACAAAGACATAAAATACCAAAATAAGCGCAAAATCGAGTACTAACATTACATAGAATTGAGACTAAAATAGACACATAAATGCGTCCATCAGTAAGGGAGTTAAACTCAGCTCGAAATCTCAAATGTGTATAATAGAAAATTATATTGTAACGCGACTTATGTCTCAATATAGGAGATAGAGTAGAAATAGACTTCCCAAGTGATAGATGAGTTTCGGTCTCCACATACCTTTGTCATGGTTCCACAAGCTCTCCTTAGCAGTTAGCCGTCTTCAAATGATGAACGTCGTGAAGTATAACGCTCAACTCACAATCTATGTCCTAGTCCGAGACATCTATAAGTAGGCTAGAAATCAAGACTTATAGTTTTTATCACTAACATTGAGAAACATGCTTGAGATAGCAACGCATGCGATATCGACCGAGCAGTGCTCTAACAATCTCCCCCTTGTCAATTTTAGTTACAAAACTATCAATACATATGGATTACAAAATAAATAAAACTTTGTAGCTTCTCATACAAATGCTTGAACTCCTTGGCATCTTCAACACGACTCGAAATATTCGTCACTTCCAAGTACTCCATGATTCTAAACGTGATCAACTCAAAGATCATAGTTGTTGAAGATTAACGATAACAACGAAAAAAAATGCTCAATCATTGTTATACAGTGTCATAATATCATTACAGAACATCAAAGTTCAATTGTATCACAACTTTGACAACAATATTATGGTCATATGTATCACTCCCCCTTAGTCAATACTTCATTTCGACATGAAAACTACCCCCCCTTACATAATGATCCGTAAACCATATGTATTTTTAGTATGAAACTACACATTAATTCTTCCCCTTTTTGTCAATATAAATTGGCGAAGGTACGAAAATAGTGGGATCCTCATGAAATTTTCATGTATCACTTCATGACCAAAGAGAATAACATACCAACTTATTTAGATGCAATCATATACCAAGCTAAATGCATTCATCAAGGAGTTTATAAAGATACAAGATAACCCCTACAATATTCCACAACTGCACTCCCCACAAAGATTTGGCAATTAAGCACAAGTTCAAAAAGAACTCTCCCCCATTAAATGTCATTCCTGAAAGAACAACAAGAGCGACCTTACTTTTACGAGAAAACAAGGATTTCTTTGGACATAATCAAATCACATGAAAACATGAATTTGTATCCAAAAATTACAATTGAATTAGCCACAAAAAATGATCAATTCAATTGGCCATGCTCAACGTAAGAGAACTTACGGAGCAACACAGTATATGCACAAAGATGTGGGATCAAGGAAGGACCAATACTGCGGAATAAACGAAGATTCATTCTATTTTTCATCACTATTTTCACAATGACATATAATAGACTTATCTTTGTAAACAAAAGTTCATCCTATCTTCCATCAATATTTGCATAAAGACATAATAGGCTTAACTTTTGTTTGTCAAAAGTTCATTCTATCTTTTATCAATACTTTCATATCGACATATAATAGGGATAACGTTTGAACAAATATGGGACAGTCAAGGTTCACGGACTGGCATTACGATTATGGTTCATATCGAGCATTTGTTTACCAACCATAACCGGTATTCGTTGGTTTCCCCAAATTAAACCCGATTCACGATTGCGGTTCATCTTTACGAACGTAATTACGGCCAAGTTGCGTGAAAAATTCAACCGTAAGTAGTTCTGAAAATGTAAAAGTTTTGATTATTTTACGTAGTTAATTTGAGCAACAAAAATCTAATTGGAACTAATTTAGAAGTATACCTGGTTAGTTTCAGGCACTGGTCTTCGCTTTCTTGGTTAATTTCTTCAATTGATCGAGATTGACCTTCACTTTGGGTTAAAACATCTCTATCATCTAACAAATACCCCATATCCGGATCTCCATCAAGAGGTATGTAGTATTTGTTTTCTCTATCATATAGAGATTCACTCATCTCAAATTTGTCACTGTAATCACTCATTTTGGTTGAATGAATCAAAACCTAGGTTTCACAAATATCACAAAAGTTTTTTTTTTCTCCTCTAAACTTTTTTTTTTTTTTGTTTTTAACTGATTTT
>JAJJWW010010043.1:0-113992 GCA_023531295.1 Papaver armeniacum
AGAGAACATGGGCTTGTATTTAGAGCACGTGTCAAGCCATGGGGCTGGTATATTAGCACTGCATCTTCTTATTTACCAGAACCGACTTCTCTAGAACCGGAAGAATTTTTAGGAAGTTTCATTTAGGGGTGTTTGCTCGATTTTTGCATGTATAAAATTGAATCTTAATAATTATGGATTGAAGCTCAAAGAAATGATGCGAGATTTGCCTTCTCTTCTCTTTTACTTTCTGTTATTGAAAGATAAATAAATGGGAAATCGATTTGTGGTAATCGGTTTTAACTGAATTGATCAAGGTAGTTCTTATTTATTGCACGAGAAGAGTTGTAAGAAGATTGGGTTAGAGTTTGTTGTGAATTTGGCTTAAGAAATTATCCGGAAAACAATTTCAAGTCGTGAAAACAACTAAGAATAGAGATGTTTGGCCATGATTGAGAGGGTCTGTGTTTGGAATTGATTAGTATTGTTGGTTTCCTATTCAATTAGATTTTGTAGGTGAAACAGAGGCTATGTAAGCTTCAAAACACAACAAGGCGCCTGCAACTTATTCGATAAATTGCTCGAAAGAAAAGAAAATGGGTAAGCCTTCTTATTACTTTCTTTCCTCATTTCAATAATGGTAGGGATGATTTGTTGGTGGGGTTTTGAAAAGCATTTTAATAATATTACGGATTTTTATGAAATTCTTCTATGTCTTAACTAGACTCTCGTCATTAAGTTCTAGTTATTTAAAGTACATCTTATTTTGGATAATGATTGGAGGCTTAAATGTATGTTGATTGGAATTGTAATGGGTGCCGATTAAGTAATGCTTTGAAATCTTAAGAGTGGCAATCGCCATGGAAATATTGGAAGTGGAAATCGCCATGGAAGTAGTAGAAATGGCAACGCCATGGAAATATTGGCAAGTGGCAATCGCCATGGAAGTAGTAGAATGAAATCGCCATGGAATCGATAGAAATGGCAATCGCCGTCTGTGAATTTTGGCAATCGCCGATTCTTATTTTCATTGGAACTCTTGTGGAATTTTACGAGTATTATGGTATGGGACATATGCTCATAGAATTCTAATCTTGAGACCAATGAGATTTTTGTTTACAGATCTCAAGTTTGTTGTTCTTGGGATAACTCAATGAACATTTTGCAGTGTTAAATATGAATTGGTTCCAGTAAATTTGAAAGAAAGGCTGGTTTCTGAGTGGCGTATGACAGGAGTCTGAGCTTGTTAAGAGGGCCAAACCCGATTCCTTGGAAGTCCCGATTCTCCGGTCCGTCACACGTACCCACTACCAAGTTTTCATACCGAAAATTTATGTTGAGTTTGTAGTTTGCAAACTAGTAAAACCAACCACCACGGAAGTTTTCTTTTTGAAAATTTCTCACGAGTTTGTAAACTCAAATCCAGAACTAAGGTACGTATACCCAAGTCGGTTATTTCTCAAATCGGTAGTTCGTGAGCTTAAAAATAAATTATAAGGAATGCAATCTTTGCAAACCGAGGCTATATTGTTCATGAATTGATTTAAGTGGATCAAACCGATTTTGCTTCAATTGTGTCTATGAAGATGAATACGGTTAATATGAGTCATTTGAGTCATTTGAACTAGTTATGAGAAAGATGAATACGGTTAATATGAAAGTACTCATATGGATAACCATTGGTTAACTATTTGTGAACCAACTAAGTGTACACGTTTAGGTACGGTTATTCAAACCTAAATGAATACATTTCATTTGTGTGTGATAATCTAAGTGTCGATCTAACGGTTGGAAGATATTAGCTTGGTTGAATCGGGTTTTTCATCTAACGGTGAATATTGAATGCTTTGTTACCAAGGTAACTTAGATTGCAAACACTGATTTGAAAACTATATAAGGGGAACTCTAGCAACTGGAAAAACTAATCCCCACACCTCCTGTGTGATACTAGTTGGTTTTTCTAGAGTCGATTCTCCTTTAACCTTAGGTTTCTTCTCGAGACCCTCGTAGGTTAACGACCGAAAGAATTCATTGGGATTGTGAAGCCTCGACGAAACTAATTTCTCTTGTAGTTGAGCGATCCGATCTTGCCATTTTCTATCGCATTTGAGTTCAATTGAATAATTGACTTGAGATTATATCTCCGATAGGCAAGATAAAAAGAAATCACAAACATATTCGCCTCATCGCTTGTCATTCCACATTATCCGTTTCACTACCATACGATTTAGATTATTGTGAGGTGATTGATAATACTAGGCTGTTCTTCGGGAATATAAGTCCGGATTATTGTGGTAGTTTCGCTACCATACGATTTAGACCGAAGTTAGTTTGTAGTAGGCTAGTGTCTATAGCGGCTTAATACAGTGTGGTGTTCAATCTGGACTAGGTCCTGGAGTTTTTTTGCATTTGCGGTTTCCTCGTTAACAAAACTTCTGGTATCTGTGTTATTTCTATTCCGCATTATATTTTGTTATATAATTGAAATATCACAAGTTGTGCATTGATCGATCAATTGTGAAATCCAACCTTGGTTGTTGATTGAAATTGATTGATCCTTGATATTGGTCTTTGGTACCATCCAAGTTTATATCTCTTGTATTTGATAAAGACTCATGGATTTTTATTTGTTTGAGTATAGATCAAATCGAGAGAAAGAGATATTAACTCCTTGATATACTTTTTATTAAGATTGAGTCTGACTGTCTAGTTGATTATCTTAAAAGTATATTAGAGTTAGTCCATACAGATTGCTAATCGAAATATTGGGTGAGGTTGTTGTACCCCCGCGTTTTCAATTGGTATCAGAGCAGGAAAACACGTTTGAAGACCTTACAAGTCTGTGTTTGTAGCAATCTGACTATATGGACGAGTTTATCTCTACTAACGTACTAGTTCAGAAATTACCAGATGATTTGCAAAGCTTGGGTTCTCTTGAGAAAACTATCACATCTAAGTTAATATCTAAACATGCGGAAACTGTTGATAACTGGGAAACACTCCTAGAAGAACAGTTGGATGAACTTTCTGATGAAGGTGATTCAGATATTGATAGAGATGTTAATGAGGAAGTCTCAGAGTATGTTAAGCTTTTAGATTCATTGGAAAAGAAGAAAATGACAACTTATCATGTCACACCTCTTCTGACTCCTCTCTATCGACAAAACATGAAATTGAGAAGATGTTACGCAGGTGTTTATGTTTCGAATCGTTCTAACGAATCTATCCTCAAGGATTATGAGGAAAACCTACGTATGAAGTCACTTGAATGTGATAATCTTTATCATAAGTATTGTTTGTTGGAAGAGAAACTTGCAGAAGCAATGATTAACTCCCAGCAAACAAGTTTTGACGACAGAGAAAGCACTTGTCTCGCTCGAGAAAAACGCCTTGAGGCTGATTTAGTTGCTGCTCTTGATAAAATCAAGATGTTGGAAGATGACTTGAAAAAATTCAATACTAGTTCAAACAAATTAACCACTATGCTAGGAGAAAGTAAAAATCATCGTGATACACGAGGATTGGGCTATAAGGGAATAGATGCTCTAAGTATTAACAAAGAGGTAAAATTTGTCAAGGCTAGTGATTCTTCTCAACAAAAGGTTTCCACTGATGGAAAAAGTGAAATACCATCACCCATAGCTAAAGTTCAAAAGAGCAAAGTATATCAACCTCCAAAGTCAGCCAATGTGGATCGAGGTAAGAACATTCCTTATGTTTTCCACTATTGCGAAATAAAGTTTACCCGGAAAGGAGATGTCGCTTTCAGATAAGGAATGAGAAACTTCATGATGTTCTTGTTTGGGCATCACAAGAAGTTGTGAAACCAAGATCATATGTTAAGACTAATCCCATTAACGTTATAGGTTGTAATCGTCCAACCTTTAGGCAAAGGAATCAAAGTCTTTGTGATAAACCTATATTTGCCTATAAACGCCATACGAATCCTTTTTCAAAATCGTAATGGTTATAAAAAGGATAACTTCGTAAAGACGAAGGCTAGATCCGATACTCCAAATTGGAGAAAGACTAACTTGCAAAAGAATAGTCAATCCAACTCTCTTCCTAGAAATCTAAAAGAGAGTAATGGGAAGAAGGTTCATATTGTTCCTAAACGCACTCAGAAGTGGATACCAAAGAAAGTCAATGATGTTGTGAGTGTGAAAAGGAATGACCTCTCATAAAATTCCATGACTATGGAGAAGGCAGTATCCATGATGTTGGAACTTAAAAAGTTCTTAGGAAAGATGGATTTGGATGTGAAAGGTTCTAAAAGCGATCTCTTTCATGATAATCCAAAAGTCACTTGTGGTGAGCAAGACATTGTTCACCTCAACACAACTTGATTGTGTTGTAAATGCATCCTCACCAAGAAATGCCCTGTTATGTATACGGTGAGGGAAGCACGAGAATTGGGGCACACATGATTATGTTCTGTGAAGGCTTTAGAATTCGATTGGATTCTTCTAAAAAGGTATGTCTATAAACTTAGGCAATATTTGTGTTTTTATTTGCTTAGAGTACTTATAATGATCCCTGTACCTTGCTTATCTTTCATTTTCAACCTAACTTGATCTGTGTTTAAGGTTCTTAAATGTTTAGGTTTGAAAATAATAGTTCGGGATGTTTGGACTTCATGGTACACATACCAAGTATGCATACCATCATTTAAAACCAAAATCTAGGTGTTTAAGTACGCATACCCGTTTGCATACTGCTGTGTCACAAAAATTCGTTTGCAAACCCGAATGCATACCGGCCTCGTATACGTCGATATTCTAAACTTGTTTTGGCAAGAACTTCTTCGTACGAACTCGAATGACCTCATTCTTCTTGCATTCTCTTCTATTTGAATTCTCTTCAAATTGGAGTAGATAATTTCTGAATATGTATGAATTAAGATTGGTATTTGTCATGTCTCTTGTTTTTGAGTGTTTTGCTCCATTTCACGCACTTGTTCCACTTCTCTTGACTTGGGCACTTGGATTCTTGGAGTACTACTCTTCTAAGCTCATTTGTAGCTTTTACAAGAATGTTGTTGGTGAATCACAAAGAAGGAAAGTCAAGAATGGGCAAGTAGTACGCATTACTATGGGATTCTTGAATGTTCACAATCATTTTATGTTATGGTGCATGGTCGTTAATGACTTTGTATGTTGTTCTTTG
Source organism: Papaver armeniacum (assembly GCA_023531295.1). Taxonomy (NCBI): domain Eukaryota; kingdom Viridiplantae; phylum Streptophyta; class Magnoliopsida; order Ranunculales; family Papaveraceae; genus Papaver; species Papaver armeniacum. Next base: position 5,146 of record JAJJWW010010043.1, read on the forward strand.
TTAATAAAATCTTTTTATACGCCTTTGGTAGCTTTTCTTGGTGTAAATCCGGGCGAAAAAGATTGATTCTACACTCTCGGGACAAATCATCTTATATGTGCATTACGAGTTTGTCTTGATACCTAGGAAACTTCTTATGAGAATTTATTCTTGTTTTTGAGAAGTATTACTAGAGTTTGGAATAGAATTATTGTGATTACACATAGCTATTGCCAAACGTTTTTCATCTTCATGTTTTTAGGTTTATCTGTTTAAATTCTAAAAAGTTGGTTTGGAAGATGATTTTTGCAGTATTAATCTTTATGGTTTTATATATTGCAATATGTTATGGGATATATGTGTTTGCGTCCGTGAACTATTATTTTCCCATACGTTGTCAAAATTTATCTCGGGTATATGTCGATATGCATGTATTGATACAAGATCGGTGAACTTTTGACAAACAAAAGTTAAGCCTATTATGTCATTTATTGATGGAAGATAGGTTAAAATCTTTTGTTTACAATGATTATGTCTATTGAATGTCATTGTGCAAATAGTGATGGAAAATAGAATGAATCCTTGTATATTCCGCAGTATTGATCTTCCCTGATCCATATCTTATGTATATACTGTGCGGCTTCATAAGTCTTCTCGTATGAGCATTTCCAATTAGACTAATCATAGATTTTTTTGTGATTATTTTGGTTGTGTATTCCGATGAAATTAATCATGGGTTTTCTTGTGGTTAGTTTAATTGAGAATTTTGGATACAAAATCATTTTGTGGTTTTCTTTTTTGGTGTCCAAAGAAATCCTTCTTTTCTCATAAAAGTAAGGTCGCTCTTGTTGTTCTTTCGGGAATGACATCAAATGGGGGAGAGTTCTTTTGACCTTGCGCTTAATTGCCAAATCTTTGTGGGGAGTGCGGCTGTGGAATATTTGAGGAGTTATCATGTATCTTTGTGCGTCTGTGGAATATTTGAGGAGTTGTCATGTATCTTTATAAACTCCGTGATGAATGCATTTAGCTTCGGTTTTATGATTGCATTTAAAAAAAGTTGATATGTACTTTTCTTTGGTCTTGAAGTGTCTCCATGGAAATTTCATTAGGATCCCGTTTTCCTACCTTTGCCAATTTTATTGACAAAAAGGGGGAGAATTAATATGTAGTTCACACTAGAAATACATATGGTTTTCGGATTATTATGTAAGGGGGAGTGGTTTTCGTGTTGAAACGAAGTATTGACTAAGGGGGAGTGATACATATCACCATAGTATTGTTCTCAAAGTTGTGATATGAGAACTTCGATGCTGTGTAATAATACTATGACACTGTATAACAATGATCGAGAGCTTTTGTTTTCTCATTTTTATGGCTACGGGACTTCAACAACTATGATGTTGAATTGAAGACTATGGAATCATAGGAGTACTTGTTAGAGACGAAGTTTTCGAGTGACGTTGAAGCACCAAGGAGATCAAGCATGTGGACGAGAAGCTACAAAGTTTTATCTATTTTGTAATCCATATGTATTGATAGTTTTGTCACTAAAATTGACAAAGGGGGAGATTGTTAGAGCATTGCTCGGTCGAACTCTAATGCGTTGCTATATCAAGCATGTTTGTCAATATTAGTGATCAAAACTATATGTCTTGATTTCTAGTTTACTTATGACTAAGTCTCGGTCTAGGATAGTTAAGTGTAGTTGAGCTCCAAACTCCATGGCGATCATCTTATTACAAAGACGAAGAACTACTCGAGGAACAAGTGGAACTTCATCCGACCAAAAAGGTATGTGGAGACTTGAACTCATCTATCACTCAAAGTCTACTCTATCTCCTACTCTTGAGACGATAGTCGTATAAGTATGATAGTTTTCATACATACACATTTGCTATTTCGAGCCGAGTTTACTCGCCTATCTTTTTCTCGAAATATGTGTTGGTGAGATTTCGCTTTAACCATTCATCTTTTACCGTGACGAAAGTCATGATGACGTTTCAATCTTGAAAATAGCTTTGATGACGATAGTCGTGAATAACGATTGTTATAACATTATAGAAGAATGTTTCAATGATTGAATGTAGAGTTGAGATTACCAACTATGGATATAAGCATATATAGTGTGTTCGCACATTAGTGTATAAATCCATGTGCCGGAAACCAAGTGCGTGCATATGTGTGCATGCGGTATTAGTGAAGGAGACAGGTTGAGTATGCTTACCCGTGCTCGTACTGTGAGAGACTGATTTTTTTTTTGCTTGCGGAAATGTGGTTTATATGCCTAATTCTGATTTCTTTCGGATTACCTTGCAAATTTAGTTGTTAAGTTACATCTATGAAGTCCTCAAACGAATAAAGTTAGAATATCAGAATTTCGATATTCAAAATAAATAAATAAAATATTAATCACTACTATATGAATGATTCAAACTGATACTTTCGAGTTCATATCGGCTTGTAACATGCTGATACAAAACCGATACACTAAGGATCTTGTGTCTGCTGAATTAGGAGTTTTATAAGGTAAATATGTTATTGTGAATTTTAGAACAAAAATATCATGGTTGCTAATGGGGGTACCAGATTACCGGGAGAGCACCAAATTCACATCAGATAGACCAAAAGTAATTTATCTTATACAGTATGAACTTTGGTACTATTTCCGGTATTTTGGCACTCCTTATTAGCAATGTTGGAAAATATGTCTGATTACTCAAATTCTATTATGACAAACCAAATTTTAAGTACCTAATCTTTAGAAAGAACATTGACGAAAAGTTAAAAGTTGTCCGAAAATCTTACAGAAGCACCCATCGGTTAACTTGGTCAGAATCTTTGTGGTTGAACCATGAGGTCAAGGGTTCAAATACTCAAGTTTGAACTCGAAACATAACATATTAGTACAACTACCAAGAGTCTGACCAAACCAACTATTGGGTACTTTTTTCTTTTTCTCAAGTATCGGGCATTGGATACGACTGCTATGACTTTGGAACTATGAGTTAGAAACGCCTTTTTTTTTTCTGGTGTTTGTTGTGTTTGTTAAATTTTCTTGTCATTGCTCTCTTTCCCAGTTTCTTCTTATTTCTTTTGTTCCCATTCCTTTCTCCTTTTTTACATCTACATTATCATACCTCCACATGTTTATTTGGGTGGTTAAGTTTTAGACTATAAAGAAAGTTTCTGTTTCACAAGTGGCAAGCATGAGAAAGAATTTAAGTTCTAACATCATAATCTGCTAGAAGTTTTCACAACTGTCCATTCACTTGATTGGTTAGGCTATTGGTGGTGGGTGGTATAAAGATGTCTTGGGTTCAAACCTTACCTGCGTCGGGGAGAGACTTGAGTTTTCTTCCAATAAGGAAAAAAAATAAACACTCCCTCCTTGATGCAAGTGGGATTTGAACTCCAGACTTTTCCACTCTTGTCAAGCCACTTAGCAATTCAATGGTTGGACATGGGGAAAAGTTTTTTTTTCCTCAAAGGGTGGAAGTAAAGATAAAGACTTCTTTGATGCAAACGGGATTTAAACTCCGGGCTTCACCTGCTGTCAAGCCCCTTGCCAACTCAATGGTTGGAAAAGTATTTTGACAGGCCATGGTGTTATTTCCTCTGTACAACACTCCATATACAAACACCAGATTTGTATGATTAACCCAACCAGACAGACGTTGCAAAATTGAGGACATCACCAGAGACACAGCTGCCTCTAAATTCGGGTGCGGAGGTTCCTCTCAGTTATATGGTGATTACTGTAGGACTACAAAACTCACGAGAGGGTACAGAGTACATCAGCCAAGAACAGCCTTTTCTCTTCATACAACGTCTCACTTAATTAGGTTAAGAAGAAGCGTCAAACGAACCCATAGTTTACACATAAGAAACTCGAAATCATACTGACTGAATACACATTTTTTTTAGAATGTTTCCACTAAGAGAATTACTGCGAAATAAAAAAAAAACAAAAGAAAAGATATAGATATAAGAACTTGAATTGAAGTTCCACAATTACTGAATCGATGATGCATTACGATGATGACCACATGACCCAACAACCAGTCTTTCTTCTTCTTGTAGTTCGCTTATGCAAACGAACATTGACTTGGAGCAAATTTTGCATTGTCGCTTCCTTGACTGTGAGTTTGAAACTTTCTGACTTGCCATTCAGAAAAATTCTTGGGATTTCCTCACAACTCTGCTCACTTTCTTTTTAAATTCATCCTTCTTGTCTCTCCATTCTTTCTGCAAATTACCCGAATAATAACCACATCAGAAACCAAAGACATGGGAAAATATGACGCCCATGGCAATTCAAAAAAGAAAAACATTCACGTTCTTTGTATAAAACAACAGTGAAACAGGACACTTACAGCAGCTTCAACATTTGCTGGGGATTCGTCATTTGGGCTCGAAAGCATGGAAATAATACTCAGAACGATGCTCTCAACCTGTAGATTAAATGTGCAAAAACTGAATTAGCGAAGACACTAAAGGGGTACAGTTTAGAGCATCAAAGGGAAATGAATAATGGAAATAAAGTGGAAGACATCTTTTAAAGGAAAGGTAGATACTATTCCTTCTTTGACAAAAAAAAAAAAAGAATATAGATATATGATACGTTCTTTTGTTCAAACAAGCTACTGTGTATAAAAACAACTTTCCCAAAGATTCCACCTATCTCTGGATAAAGTTAATGGAACAAGTTAATAAAATAAAATATTTTGTGAAGTCAGGAAGGATTGCTAATTTTGACTATACACTTATCGATAGAGACATCATACTAAAACCATATTAAAGAGAACTGCTATGGATGGCTTCCAATAAAATGCGTAACTAATAAAACCTCGGACTTCGGCTCTATCTTTAAAATCATTCGAGTATTCTGTAATAGACTGCTATCGCATCAAACACACAATAGGAAATGTCGGGATAACAATAACTGCATTAGTAATTATACATTGCATCATCACTGGCGTAAAGCGGCATGTTTGGACAGAAATTGCAAGGTCTAGATATCAAACTCAATATGCATACACCCAAAAATTCTAGCACTCAGCAGCTCACAGGTCTCAAATGCTCATAATTAGACGAACACTCATAGTTCCTTGGTTCAATTGACACAGGTCTCAAATGCTCATAATTAGACAAACACTCGTAGTTCCTTGGTTCAATTGAATTGTGCTAATTTGTCTACCGTACTAGAGGTACTCTCCTTCAGTATTAAGTGGAACACTACCATCACATACGACCAACAGAGCCATCCTGTGACTTCTCAATCCCCCATATGCTACCAAAACTCATTCAATTCCCAAACTAAAACACGTGGTTAGCTAATTATAGTTCATATAAAGTATGCTTACTGATAGATTTTGCCGTCCATAGACATAGTATAAGATAGATGACATGTACAAGCTCATAAACAAGTAAACAAGCCATGATGTGAAAAATTTCCAAACCCAATGACTGGTAAAACTCAAAGTGGACAAGTTTAATGCATCAGAACGTTGAGAAGATCAAGCGAAGAGCACTAAATCTAAAAGGAGAGACAATACCGTATGAACAGGCGTCCATCGCTCACTTGCAAGCTCATAGCCATTAGGGTCATCACCAGGAGCATGGAGAATAGATATGCAAACCCGCCCATCAGCATAAACTACACACAACAATAGAACCAATTAATCAGAAAGCCTTATTGTTTAATATATGAGAAAGCAAACAAAAGATAGGAAAGCTACTAACCATTAGGATGCCACATATCCGAAGTGAACCTTACTGTCGGAGGGCTATTTGGATAATTAGACGGAAAGCTCATAATCGCATTAAAATACCCTCCATCACTGCAATCGACAAACCGTTCCCAATCAATAACAAATCTAACAAACAATTCATTAAAATTAAAGTACTTTCACATACAAACAAAAACCCTAGGGGGGCAAAACGCTTTAATAATTGAAATACAATCACAAACCCTAGACACAGAAAACATCTAGATCAAACGCACTCGACAAAACATAAGAAACTTCAATCAAACACAAGCAATTCAATCAGTAATTGAACCCCAAATCAGCAAATACACATGAACCAAAATCTAAAATTCAATTTTATTCGAATTCCAATTAAACAAAAACACAAAACCCAGAATCTAAAACACCAGATAATCATAAAATTCACAATAAAAATTCAATCTTCAATCTGTAAACCTACACAGAGAATCCACAAAACAAAACAAACTTACTAGAGAGTATCTGGTGGTCCAATAATTGTTACACTCCATTCAAAAACATTCTTATCATCAACCAAACCAGCTGAGAATCCATCAACAGGATTCCTATTGAGATCTGCAAACCAAACACAAACAACCCAAATCAAAATCAAAATCAATTTTTTCAATTCAAACCCTAGAAAAATAAAAAACATAAACTTTGATCAAATAAATCGAACCTTTAAGCTGCTTCTGGAGAAGAAGACTTGCTTGAGTTGATTGACCCATCAAAGACTCCTTCACCAAAGATTGATTTTTTATTGGATTTGGATTGATGAAAGAAATCTCCTCTCTCTACTGCTGCAGATTTTTACAGGCCGAATAAATTGCTAAAATAAGCCGACACTTATTATTTATAGGAGGGGTTAAACATATTTTTATTATATATGGAATCCTAATTTGTATTTTATTGGTTTTCTTTTTTTATAAGTACAAATCTTAGGAGGAATACATATTTTTGAGATTTACTTTATGAATTTTTTTTATTTTTTGCAAATTGAAAGTGAAAAAGAGTCCATGATTTTGAGATTGACTGAATTTAGACCGCTCTCTCCCTATGATTCTTTGGTTTTCAGGAAAAAGGGTAATTGATTCCTTTGGTCTAGTGGTGTCAATGTGGCATGGGTCATTTAACTTTGGCCTATAGTGATGGTATGGGTAATTAACCTTTGGTCTGGTGGAGGAATAAATTTTTTTATTTTTTCCATTGGTGAAGAATCTGGTGTTGGCTAGTTTGGAAAGAATTCAGATCACTGGTATTATCATCCAATGATTTTATCATTGTACTACAGTGCTTTGGTATAGGCTTGACGAATAATTTTAGAAATATGGTGTTAAAACTATGACCTTACTTGACGTGCTGCAATTCTTGTAGATGTAATAAATTCTTATAGGGAATTATAGTTTAGCGGATTTGTAATTTTTGTAGATGTAAATTCTTGTAGGGAATTATACTTTAACGGGTTTGTTTGTTAGGAAATTATAGGTTAATGGGTTTTTTCTTGTGTGTTTCTAAATGGTAGTTTAAAAAAAAATGAATTTGAGCTTACCAAGTAGCTGTAAATTTTGTGAACTCGCGAATTTTTACTCAAGCAATTCATAGAATATCAAGTAGGGCTTAAGCTTCAGTTTCATAACTACACAAATATTGTTTTGAGGTTTTTCCAGAAAAAAAAAAATCTCTCGTAAGTGCCAATGAAGGGCTCTTTTTTTGTTTGGACTTTATGTTTTAATGGTTCACGAACTTTAGATTTTCTAATGAGGTCGTGTAAGAGCAATTCTAATGTTTGTTTGATGTGCGGGCAAGGAATTGAAACAAATAATCACTTATTCCTACACCGTACAAGTATCTCGTAAGTTTTGGAATTATTTTCTTGAAAGCTTTGGGTTTTCTCCAACTCGTTAAATCCAATTTGTGGGAATAGTCTAAGAAGAAAAGCAAAAAGATGATCAAGAATATGGGATCTCTTACCTTTTGGAATTTGGCGGATAACTGGAATGAGAGGAACACTAGACTTTATGGAAATAGAAGAAGAACTTTGGCTCAACTCATAATCTTTACCAAGTGTTCATAATTCAATTGGTCTAGGAACACTAATATTTTTGAGGGGTACTCTTTGAGTACCTGATTTGTAATTGAAATGATGTCATTGATAACAGTTAATTGTATTCTCTCTTTGGGTGTCATCACTTAATGACTCCTAAATTTTAAATGAATTTTCCCTTTTCTTGTAAAAAAATAAAAATATCTCGGCTACTTTTATTTTATTTTTGAACATTGTTTTCCTTTATATTCAACTTGAATTTTTAATAAAATATTGTCACTAGATGATAATCACTTAATAATACCCTATGAAGCACCTGGATACTTCAAAACCGGTGATGTATATGTATCGGTGTCGCATCACTATCAAATATTTGGGGATACGTGTCAAAAACTCTATTTAAAATATCACCTTTTTTTTAGTTACCGAAAGGATATGAAATACTTTTGGATACCTCTCAGATACTCTAAGAGGAGATACTTCTTATAATTTAACATATATTTTTATATACAAAATAAATATATTTATAGTTTTATACATAAAATCGAAATATTTATAGATATTTCTACTCATCAACATATTGAACAATTATCTAAACCTAATAACTTGTTGACTATAAGAAAGAAGACTTGTTGGTTATTTTATGGTGCTTCAGCTATTGGAAATTGGGTACCATAGAATGAAAAGTCTGAGAACGAAAAAAAATGTTGTATCATTGACTTCAAGGCCTTGCGATTCTTTTCAACAATTATTTCGACCCTTCCTAACAAATTGGCGAGCACTTGGTCAATTAAATATAGCTTTCAGGATACAATGAAGCCCTAATAACTTGTTGGATTCAATAGTTGTACTCCATTGACCCAGCAAACCTACAACCAAGTACACACAATATGAGATTCAGCAAATATTGTTTTTTGATGTGTGGAATACGAGAAAACCTACACTATTTATAGAGGATTCCATTCCATATATATTGGAGAAGTCTCTTCATATCCAACAAACGCTTTCGAAAGGCATCTGTTAATGGGAAGAGACGTGTCTGTAGAAAACTATGGAAAAACGAATTTGGTTTTGAAAATATCCAACATCAACTTCCAGTATTACAGATGTTTAGCTTTAAGGTTTCTTGGGAAGGCATGTTCCTTATGTTCTTTAGAGAGAAATTAGAGCACACATAATTTTATCCATTCAATTAAGAGAAATAAGATTATACCACAAAATGTTGTTTGCTCACAGTAATCTTTTGTGAAAGGATCGAAGAAAATATAATGTGAGATACTGGTGGAGATACATTTTATCCACTTGACGATATGGAGAATTTGAAGTAGGACATCTTTCGGTTGACGAGCTAGAGCTAGAAATTGTAATATTTAATGAAGACAATATTGAGGGGTGATGGGTGAGCGAGTTGTTAGATAGTCCTATGTTCCAAATAGTATTTATGGGATTTTTCATTTATGGGATTTTCTCACTAGAGTGATTATTATTATATAAAATAATTTTAATAAGTATATGTATCCCACCGTATTTTGTATCCAATTTTTTTGAAAGTTGACGAATGCTCGTATCAGTATCCCCGAATAAATATCGGTGCTTCATAGATAATATACCTTTGTATGTAAGAACGCTCAGACTTCGCTTCCATGGTGATCAAGCAATCTTTTTAGAACATATATCAATAATATAATAGTATTTCTTTCACTATATTTACAATAAATATGAATTATATGAGTTTGTGGGTTTGAAATTACGGCAAATTGGTGTTTATCTTGATTACATTATAGGCACCCAAAACTAAGATATAAAATAAAGATTATTTAAAAATTAATCGAATAACATAACAAATTTATTTCGTTCCATTAATAATTTCTTCTTAATATAAAGGAGAATATTTATGTTGACGTGTCTTCTTCATAGAAAATTTTAATTTTTTATGTCCAATGTGTCACCACCATATTAGATTTGAGGACCGCGTAAGGATCGAAAAGGAATGACCTTTCAAATTGTTCTATGAAGAAGACACATCCTGAGAATCATTTTTGTTCTCGTCCAAGAGTTTTTCTTCAAAGGTTGCAACTCATCGGTCAAGAACTTTGCTTCGCGACTTATATCTATTTCGAAAACTGACCATCGATTGGAGTGAGTTTATTTTGGCATCTATGGTAATTTATAATATCCTACATATCAGAGGATGTCAATGTATCTACAGAGTGAAACCATTTTCCTTCATAAATTTTCTCTGTGAAGCCATCAAAGGTACGTAAATTTTGCACACAACAAGACATTATTATTTTTACTCTTTCTGCTTTAGTTTTAACGGTGGATGAAATTTGGGGTTTGTGGTGTATAAGGTTGACGAAGAGGAGAAAAAGGCAAGGAAGAAGAAATATGATTCAGATGAAGAACAACGCATTTCATACATGAAGCAATGTCAACAGCATCTTCAAGGACTTCCTTTAGTACATATTTGGTCATGCCGCTTCAAGGAAATTCTTTGTATACAAACATTATTTTCTCCTTCACATCATGCAATTTCATTGATCTATAATTTAATTAGTTTGATGTCGATTCAATTACATATCATAGTTCCATTCTCTTATGGTTGTGAAAGAATCTTTGGATCAAACAGATAAGATATATATTGAGTTATGAATACTCAAGAGTTTTGCGTGTTTTCATTCATTGATGAGTTTAATTTGTATGCTTTTAACTCATTATTTTGCAAATTTATTTCTTTTTCTACATGAAAAAAAATCTAATATTCCCCAATTAGGTTATCATCTCGCATTCATGTTGGATTCAAGGTAGTTAATATTGCGTGATCGGTCTCAGTATCGTCTGTGTCCGATACACGTATACAAAAAGATATTACCGCTTTTTATAGGTGATACATCATTAAAATTGGAATTTCAAATATTTATAAGACCTTAGAAAAAATAATAAAAATCATACATGTATTTCAAATTTCGAAACATAAGGTGGAAAATCTTATGCGTTGTCAGGATCGTTGTCCAATTTTGCCGGTAAAATCTTTCTTATTATCCTTGCTTTATAATCGAAACAATACGTAGTCAATAACAACATCTCAAATTCTCCATTATCTTCTGTCGTCCACAGCAAAACCCAAATCCAATCAAATTCCTCCTCGAGTATATACGATGTCCATCTTATATCCTATGTATAGTCATTGATTTTATATCATAAATATATTAGGTTTTTTTACATTCTATAATTGACGTTGTACTTGTATGTAAAGACCAGATGCATGTTGCTCGAAAAATTTATTCACTTTATTTGGTGGTGATTTTGATAATTGATTATACTTGATGGTGCGTAGTTTTCCCTTTATAGAATTCATCTTTACCACAGATGATATTGGAATGCCTAATTTTCCCTTCATAGGTTTCATTTTAACCAAAGATGATATTGGAACCGATATTATCGGTGGATAGGTAAAACCGATATATCACCGTATCACTGCATTTAACGTTTTTATCGTTTCATCTTTGTATCGCCGATATTTTCGATATCGTATAGGTATTTTCCGATACCCGATAAAAACCTGTAATATTGGCCTGTACAACCTATATTGACTACATTGGTTGGATTCTCAGAAGAAAGCCGTATTCTACATTGTACAGGTGGCAGGTAACAACCAACATACAATATCTTCATCTTTCAGCCATCGACACTTTCTCTAATTTTCAATAGACAATTTTTTCAATTTCGATACCATGGATTGTACCTTTTTCCCAATCTCTTCCAATCTTTTCTCCATAATATATCCCCATTGCTTTCTTTACAAGATTCGAGACTACTAATTTTCCTATAAAGCGACTCATCATTGTATGTTTGAAATGTATCATCTAAATTAGATTCTTTCACCATGTAAAATTTGGTGGCCCTGCGATTGGCGGATGTGGAGTATGTTTTGATGATGTTGTGATCACGACCATTTAAAAGTTGTATGCGTTTTATAACTATTAAGTGATGTTGAAATCTCATAATGTTGATTTTCCATTTTGAGTATTATAAAACTACGGAGAATAAAGAACATTGCAAGTTGGATAAGAATGATGGCAAGTGAAGTTCCTGCAATGGGTGCTAAATCTTGGCCAACACTTGCTGAAGAAGAAAGACCCATGAATTCAGATGATGTTGTGATGTTGGTAATACATTTGTTCGATCACTATGAGTACGTTAGCACTTGGTGAAGAATAAGGGAACTTGATTCATGTTAGCGATCTTAGTTTGGCTACCATATTTTGATCAAAACTCCACATTTTGTGACACAACGGAATAAGGGCGATGCAAAGATTTGAGACTATATGCGAATAGCTGGATATCGCATCTAATTTTCAATATCTATTGCAAGGAGAAGAAATTATTGACAAGAAACTATTAATAAGTGTAAGCTACAGAGATTAAGATAAGGCAGTGATTGGGTGCATCATATTAGTAAACTAGCTCGCGCAATTGCGCAGGTTTACTGAACTTATAATATGTATAAAACTGAGAAATATAAGGGGAAAGCGAAGGTCGAGGAAAAAGGCAAAAAGAAATTAATGAAGAAGGAAGATAAATGAAAAAGATATACCAACGATGCAGATAAGAAGCCCTTGTTTGTATTTTAAAGGAAGTTGTAGTACGAAAAGGTGTAATTAGTCTATTATATAACTTTAGAGCCCAATAACACATACTACCGAAGTATTTGTCTAAAACAACTTATACGAAGCAAAAATTTCCAAAAATTTTTTTTGCTTCGTATAAGTTGTTTTAGACAAATACTTCGGTAGTATGTGTTATTGGGCTCTAAAGTTATATAATAGACTAATTACACCTTCTGATTTTTGTTTTAGAAAAAATTGTGACATGTTATTAATTTGAATTTTAATCTCTCAAAAAGAAAAAATTGAGATATATGGGCATCCATGAGTACAAAGTTATGGATCTTATGATACACGGATTTTGATGTTAAACTACACAATGCATATCCAAACAAAACAAAATTGACCAACATATACCAACACATGTTTATCTTTTTATTTTTTGTTGATTGGAAAGAAGATTGTACAAATGTATTTGTACACATTTTACGTTGTGCAACTCCTTTGATTTACGCGTAAAAGTAAAAGATGTGCCCACCGTTCAACAATTTAATTTTTTTTAGGAAATATGCAATAAATATTGATTCGTATACATTGTGTACCAAATGAATTGACGTGTTTACCGTTGTTATTATCATCAGTGATCTTAAAAATTTATGACTTTCTGAAGTATAGTAAACTCTCTTAAAACCTAGTTTGACTACAAAAACAATTTCAGTTGCATACACGCCAAATTTGTGGATTACTATAAATGTGACGCATCTTGAAAATTCTAGGATACAACAAAGAGAAAGATAGATGTGCTAGGACATCAACCAATTTATTTCTTAAAGTAAAGACTATAGAGGGTTGTTCGATCTCGAAGGGTATCCAGAAATTTAGAGGAATGAGTATGTGGACGTGACTTATCATGAGTTGCAAGCCATCCAAACTTCCATGCAAACATATTTTTTGCCCGATTACTTATTTCATTATAATCGATCTATGACAGGACGTGCGTCGTGAAGTTTGATTTCCAATATTTAATTGATGAGCAGTTATGTGAGATAGTTTTCTTGGCCGCGGATGGACATCTAATGCATATGAGTTTGGGATCATTTGATGAATGAGACAAATGTAATCGAGAAGATCTATTGCAAGAGGAATTGGATGTGGTTAAGTATGCTCTAGATTTTAAATCAGATATCAAGAGAGCATAATAAGTAGAAGCCAGATGTTGCAATTAGCTTATTTTGTGGCTTGATAAAGATAAGAAGGTGAAAATATCTGTTATAAGGTGGTAGATACGGAAAAATGTTATAAATCAAATAGATTGATGTCTAGTTAAGTGGATGTCAGAATAGAAGTGGACCTTAAGGTCGGCTCAGCTTTTACTAGGCGCATGACTTGGTTGTTAACATATTTATTTTGTATGAAAAGGGGTACAACCATAAATTTTGGCTTATGCCAATTTAGTATGTGTGCGAAGAGGAAGAGAGCAGTAGACAACATGCATCATGAAGTATTTTCAGTTTGTAAGAAAGTTATCTGCCAGTTTGGTTTTAAAGAAATAAGCTGACTGAGGAGTTTCACTTGTCTTTTAATAAATAACAACAAAAAAATAGATAACATACTCAGCATTTCGCTCCCTAAGTATTAGTTAAGACTTCAAGAGCTTTGGTCTTTCAGTTATTCTGTTTCTCTTTTATAAATTTACTATGAACGAGATTTAATAAAATGTACATAGCGACCAATAAAAGACGAGCACAACGATATACTAGAGGATACAATTTGCAACATGTTTTGAGGGAAATTTCTTGCTAGATTACTTATGCCCTTTAGCATATGAAAGAATATATAGGGTACCAAAACCTAAAAATAATATTTATAAACAGTTGTTAAATGTATAAGGTATTAAAAAAATATTATTATGAATAAATATACAAATAATGATATTCTTATTGATAATTTATTTATCTGGGTTGTGCAATAGAAGAAAAAACTATGTTCATATCTACCTTAGTTATGCAACACAAGTTGTTTTCTACTTTACGAAGTATGCAACAAATTTTGTTTATTTACTATCTTATTTTCCTTATAATTAAACATTGTAATTATCATCACTAATTTTGAATATTTGTAAACCTCTGGGAGCAACAATTGATACCTTTGGCCTAGTAGTGGAAATGTGGCATGGATGAGTCATTTACCGTTGTCCTAGTGGTGGCATGGATGATTAACCTTTGGTCATGTGGATGAATAATTTTAACGACATATCTAATAGGAGAGTATAAGTTTACCTGGGAGTGTACCAAATTTCCAACAGACAAAAACCAAACCAAACTAAAAATACTATCTAATTAACCAAAAATAACTACATTCTCCCAATGGAATAAAACTTACAAAAAGGTGAGAGAATCAAAGGTGAACTTCATCGATAACCATAAATAACTGGTTTGCTTGATAGTTACAATCATTTCCTCGATTGATTTACCTTGATGATCATCCATCCTTCTGTTTCGTTCTTTGCATAACTCTCGAACTATAGCTAACACTAAAAAAGGTCAAATATCAACTTTCTTATCTTTTAAATGTTCCCTTTTCCAATATCATAGCCCGATTCATTTTTAACGTCTCCAATAAGTAATTTCACATATATATGCTTAGCAAAGAGTTTTATTTCCTCAATTCATTTAAATGTTGAATTATATCGTCCTCTCTATTACAAAGAGTACTTATAAGGGACCGAAATTATTTTCGCTTTCGACGAGTCGAGTTTTGACCCACTTGAAAAACTCCGACTTCCCGATACGCTAGTCGAGTTTTATGTGAATCTCAGGAGAAATACAAAAATTTACCGGCTTAACATTTACTTCATGACTATGTTTTTATTTATTTATTGCAAATTGAAAATAGAAAAGAGTCCATGATTTTGAGATTGACTGAATTTAGACCACTCTCTCCCTTTGATTCTTTAGTTCTCAAAAAATGGTAATTTATACCTACGGGTCTAGTGGTGGCAATGTGGTATGGGTCATTTAACTTTGGCCCAGTGGTGGTATGGGTAATTAACCATTAGTCTGGTGGTGAAATTTTATATTTTTTTGATCGGTAAATAATTTGGTGCTGACAAATTTTAAGTGAATTCAGGTCACTGGTATTATCACCCAATAACTTTGTCAATGATATTACAGTGAAGTCGTCTGGGGGAATGATTTTAAAAATGTATTTTTGAAACTATGGCCATGCTTGGCATGCCTGTAAATGTAAATTTTTATTGGAAATTATAGTTTAATGCATTTCTCCTTATGTAGCTCTATGAATAGGTCGTCAATTTATTTTAATAAATCCGAGCTTACCAAGTAGATGTAAATTAAGTTTTGTGAACTTGGATATATTTACGCATGCAAAATTTGTAGGATACCAAGTAGGCTTTGACTTAGGTTTAAGAACTACACAAGTATTTGTTTGGGGTTATTTGAAACAACTTTTAGCTAATCGATATTTATATAAGATTTGTTATTTATTCTTTTGCACATTTATTTTCCTATATTAGCTTAATAGCTTAGTTCAACTGAATACTTTTAAATAAAAACTAACATTATATATTAGACAATAAATTCACTTAGGAAAAAATAATACCTTTGTAAGTACGATATTTTTGTAAGAACGCTTAGATTTTACTATAACAATAATCGATCGATCTTTTATGGACATATGTCAACAACCTAATAGCATTTTATTTACAATATATACACTAAACGATGAGTAATATGTACTTATTCATTTGAAGTTAAAGCAGATTGGTGCATATCCTAAATTATATGATAGGCACCTAAAACAAAGATATAAACTGGACCTTGTTTAAAAATCAATCAAGTAAGGTAACTATCTAATCTCATTCCATTAATAATAGGAGATAAAACTCAGAAAATATATAAGGGGAAATAAAAGGTTCCAGAGAAGCGCAAAAATAAGTTGATGAAGAAAGAACAATACAAGGAAGATATGAAGCTATATCAAGGATGGAGAAAGGCAACCCTTTCTTATATTCTAAAGGAAGAAAGTAGTGGAAAGGGAATGGTGTTAGATTAATGCTCCGTTAAATCCACAAGTTTTTCTCTCTCAGATTGTTGTCAATGTTAGATGATCAAAACTGTATCTTGATTTCTAGTATACTAAGTCAAGTCTTGGACTAGGTTAGAATTTGGTAGTTGGGTATCAGACATCACCCTTGAATACTGAAGATCGACGAAGACATTTGGAGAACTTCTGTATCAGGTATGTGAAGATTGAACCATTCTATTTTATTCACTATCTTACCATTCTATCTTTTTGAGACGATGTCATATGACTTCTAGTAAATTTACAAAGAAGAATTTTCGAGTCAAGCTTGTCTTGTTAAAAATCTAGAAATATGATTCTAAGCAAAGATGTTCAACGATCCTTAACAATATTAGTACTAAACAATTTATTGTGTGAATTAGTTTGTGGAACAATTGAAAAATGCCCACGCAAATGATCAAATATTAGTACTAAAAAATTTGTGTGTTTCTAACACTTGTGAGTTCGACCGAGCAATGCTCTAACAAATACCATATCTTCATATCTATTTAGATTGCACAACCTTGTTCGTTTGATGTAATTTTTTTAATTCCCAAGCCACCTTTGGCCTTTGGTAGGTTAAATTTAGACCATATGACATTGCTTATATTCTTAAACGCATCGCTAGAACCTCATAAAAACAGACGCATGATCTTTCACATTTTATTCACCACACCGACAAGCATTTGGAACATGGACATATATATAGTATACTGGCAGACTGGCAAGAACACTCTGAATCATAATTGATCTTCGACCCTTTGACAAGTAAGTACTTTTCCAAGAATCTAATTTCTGATGCAACCTTTGTATAATATCGTGCCATACCAATTTACTTTTTGACTTGCTGCTAAGAGGAATTCCAAAATAGTTTGTAGGCAATTGAGATAAAGAACAACCAACAATGTCAACATAAATCTACCAATTGTGCATATTACCCAAGCTTACAATAGTGATCTTCCTGAAGTTCACTTTTAACCCAGAAACACATACAAACCCCAACATGATATTTTTCAGACTATGAATTTGATGCTCATCATCGTTCAAAAATACCATTAAATTATCTGCAAATTTTAGGTGACTTATTTCCACACCACTCCGAGAGACTTTAAAACCTTTAATTAAACCAACAGTTGTAGCCTTCTTAAACATTAAAGATAGAATTTAAGCAATCAAAATGAAAAGGTAATAAAAGGATCGCCTTGTTGTGTTCCTGTCTGATTTCCAAATAATTAAGTAGCTTCACCTTTTAAGAGCATTACGAATCTGGGAGATGATATGCACCATTTAATCCAGCTTCTGCATTTCATACCAAAACCAAATCTGTCAAGTACAATGTTCACATAGTTCCAATCTATATTATTAAGTGCCTTATCAAAATCCACTT
Source organism: Papaver armeniacum (assembly GCA_023531295.1). NCBI lineage: Eukaryota > Viridiplantae > Streptophyta > Magnoliopsida > Ranunculales > Papaveraceae > Papaver > Papaver armeniacum. Next base: position 23,014 of record JAJJWW010010043.1, read on the forward strand.
TACAAAGAATCTTATTCTCTTGTTGCCTCAATCTAGAATTAGTTAATTCTGATGCAATTAATATTCCATCATGTATTTGCCGTCCATGAACAAGCGCTCCCTGGTATTCATAAATGATAAGAGGAAGAACTACCTTCATTGTTTCCGCAAGAAGCTTTGAAACAATCTTATAGACACTCCCAATTAAGTTGATTGACCTAAAATTGTGCAAAGAGACAGCTCAATTACACTTAGGGATCAAAGTAATGTTTGAGCAATTTATTTACCAATCCGACATCCTAGTACTTCAAATTCTCTAATTACCTGCATTAAGTCAGATTTAATCACATCCCAAGCACATTCGAAAAATTCCATCATGAAACCGTCCGGACCTGGGCTTTTGTTAGCACCAAAATTAAAAATTACATGCCTTACCTCTTCTTTCAAGGGTGATAATACCATCCACTGAGATTGTAGGCATATCAAGTTGGTCAAAATCATGCCATATATTGTGTTTTTCAGTAAATAAAAAGTATATAATTCCTTGGTTTCTTCTGCAATTTTTTTTTTGTCAAAAGATAACTCCCTATCGATTTTCAAGCAATTAATACTATTATTTTTATACTTGAAAAAAGCAAGATTGTGCAGGTAAAATGAATTTCTTTCACCATCTTTCAACCACTTCTCTTTAGCTCTTTGCCAGTTTTCCTGGCTTGATTTAGAGAAAGAGAAGCATGATATAGTTTAGCTTGTTCTCTAGCTACATCATCATTAGATAAGATTGACATTCCTCCAAATTGTCCAAGACATTAATAGTATTATCTAAATTATCGTTTTGCAATTGCATGTTCCCGTAACTATCCCTCTTCCAATTCTATAAAAGAAAACTTCAAGGCTTGTAGTTTCTTCGCAAATATAGCAAGGATCCCCAAAAAAAAAGGAATAATGAATCCCACCAAATTTTGAGTTTTGCTTGAAAATCAATATGTTGCCCAATAAAGTTATCAATCCTAAATGGAGATTTACGTTTTTCACCAGTGTTACAGCTAAACAAGATTGGCAGATGATCAAAGATATATATTCTAAGCCTTAGTTGAATTGAAGTAGGACAATGAACAAAATTTGAATTGAAGTAGGACAATGAACAAAAAAATCTGCAAATAATAAAAATCTATGTAACCTTACGAAAATCGGTAGCTGCTGAGAATTGGTCCATGTAAAATATCCCACCATCCATATGGATATCAACAAGATTAAACCTATTAACAAAATTCTTAAAAGACTTTATGTTAGAAATAGCACCACCAGCTACATTCCTATCACATGCACTTAGAGTGGCGTTGAGATCCCCTCAAATTAACCAGCCTTCATTAAACAACAATCTGACATCCCTAAGTTCTTGCCAAAATTGATAGTACCCAGAACCGAACACGCCATAAACTATTACCGACTTTTTATCTAAATCAAAATAATGTTTTTCACAAATTAATATTTTTTTCCTTATAACGATCACGACCTTTTATTTCGTTGTATTCTTATCTTTGACCAATAGGTAACCTCAAGGTAGCCTCAAATGTGGTTTACTATAAAAAAAATGGCGTACTTTTTTTTTTTCCCCTAGTTCAAGTAACTTATTTAAATCTGACTAAATATATATGAGCCACTCCACATATTAAATAATTAAAAATAAACAAAGAACAAACAATCATACATCCAACTTGATCAACATGCTCAACCAAAAGAAACAAGCTTAAGAGATATCGTAGCCCAATAAGTAATTCGGCCCTAGCCCAGCAAATCCGCGACACCCTTAACCGACCTAAACAATGCCACATCCCCAAGCTTCCAGATGCTTCTTGACGCTTCTTACCGTAACCAAACCTAACAGTGTGTGAACCGCTGAACCGCTGAAGAAAGAAACTTCTGGAATTAACTAGAGAACTCCAGAAATTCCCGAATAGAATTTCTGTTCCTTATAAATTAAGGATCAAAATCTCTCTCTCCTCCTAACAAGATATTTTTTTCTTCACACAATCTTCTCAAAAATCGAGCTTCTGCAAATTTTTCTTTAATTTTTTTTCAAATTTTTTCTGTGAGATATCATATCATAGTCTTTAGAGATGGCAGGAAAAGGTGAAGGACCTGCAATCGGTATAGATTTGGGAACAACATACTCGTGTGTAGGAGTTTGGCAGCATGATCGAGTTGAGATCATCGCTAATGATCAAGGGAATAGAACAACACCTTCCTATGTCGCTTTTACTGATACAGAACGTTTGATCGGTGATGCTGCTAAGAATCAGGTCGCCATGAACCCCGTCAACACCGTCTTTGGTAAGATTTCTGATCTCCTTTCTCTATTACTGTTCTTTGATTTGTGAATTTTGTTAGGTTTTGATTTGGGGTTTTGGTGTCTGACTCGGTCTGAGTCAAGAAATATTGCATGTCTGAATTAGGTATCTAGTTCGGTGAATCTGTCTAATTCAATTATAATTCAGTCGATTTAGAGGTTGAAAACTATGCATGGTTGTGTGATTTGAACACGATCTTGTTCTTGCTAGATTTGACTCGGACGAGTTGACTCGAACTTGTCAGATTCAATCAGACGGAAAGAAGTTGGCTTGATTTGAGTACACCGTCAATATTATCTCAGGATTGTCAGGATTTGTTAAATTTTATCTATAGAGTCCAACTTAGTTGTGTCAATTCGGATTTTTTGTCATGAGTCTGACTTAGTTGAGTCAGCTAGGGTTTCAACGATCCGACTAAAAGGAGTTGTCAGTTTGCCACCTAATTTGTTTTTGTTAATATTATGCCTTCAGTTGTTTTTGTTAATGTCTTGTTCTGAATTACTCATGTTTCTGACAATTTGCAGATGCCAAGCGTCTGATTGGACGAAAGATTTCGGATCCATCAGTTCAAGCTGACATGAAGTTGTGGCCTTACAAGGTTACAGCTGGACCAGGTGAAAAGCCCATGATTTCTGTAACTTACAAAGGCGAAGAGAAGCAATTTTCAGCTGAAGAGATATCATCTATGGTTCTTGTCAAAATGCGCGAGATTGCGGAAGCTTATCTTGGTTCTACTGTGAAGAATGCTGTTGTTACTGTCCCTGCATACTTCAATGATTCGCAGCGTCAAGCCACAAAGGATGCTGGTGTGATTGCTGGTCTCAATGTGCTACGAATCATCAATGAACCAACAGCTGCTGCTATTGCTTATGGTCTTGATAAGAAATCGTCGAGCACTGGGGAGAAGAATGTTCTAATTTTCGATCTTGGTGGTGGTACATTTGATGTGTCTTTACTGACTATTGAAGAAGGTATTTTTGAAGTGAAGGCGACTGCTGGAGATACTCATCTTGGAGGAGAAGACTTTGATAACAGGATGGTGAATCACTTTGTGCAAGAGTTTAAGAGGAAGAACAAGAAGGATATCACAGGAAATCCTAGAGCACTAAGAAGGTTGAGGACAGCTTGTGAGAGGGCAAAGAGGACTCTTTCGTCCACTGCACAGACTACAATTGAAATCGATTCTCTCTATGAGGGTGTTGATTTCTACACTTCCCTTACTCGTGCTAGATTCGAAGAGATGAACATGGATTTGTTCAGGAAGTGTATGGAGCCTGTTGAGAAGTGTTTGAGGGATGCTAAGATGGACAAGAGCAGTGTGCATGATGTCGTTCTGGTTGGTGGATCAACTAGAATTCCTAAAGTGCAGCAATTGTTGCAGGAGTTCTTTAACGGGAAAGAACTCTGCAAGAGTATTAATCCCGATGAAGCTGTAGCTTATGGAGCAGCTGTGCAGGCTGCCATCTTGACTGGTGCTGGTGATGGTAATGAGAACTTGTCTTCATTGTTGCTGTTGGATGTTGCTCCTCTCTCCCTTGGGCTCGAGACTGCCGGAGGGGTTATGACTACTTTGATTCCAAGAAACACTACTATTCCCACCAAGAAGGAGCAAGTTTTCTCTACCTACTCAGACAACCAGCCTGGTGTCTTAATTCAGGTGTTCGAAGGTGAGAGGGCAAGAACCAGGGATAACAACTTGCTTGGAAAGTTCGAGTTGTCTGGAATTCCCCCTGCACCTCGTGGTGTTCCTCAGATCACTGTTTGCTTTGACATTGATGCAAATGGTATTCTAAATGTTTCTGCTGAGGATAAGACTACAGGGCAGAAGAACAAGATCACAATCACCAATGATAAAGGAAGGTTGTCCAAGGAGGAAATTGAGAAGATGGTACAAGAGGCTGAGAGGTACAAGACAGAGGATGAAGAACACAAGAGGAAGATCGAGTCGAAGAATGGTCTGGAGAATTATGCTTACAACATGAGAAATACTATCAAGGATGAGAAGATTGCTGGGAAATTGGATCCAGCTGACAAGAAGAAGATTGAGGATGCTATTGAAGCTGCTATCCAGTGGCTCGACTCCAACCAGCTTGCAGAGGCTGATGAATTTGATGATAAGATGAAAGAGTTGGAGAGTCTCTGCAACCCAATCATTGCAAAGATGTATCAAGGTGGTGCTGCTGGACCTGACATGGGTGGCTTTGGTGGCATGGATGAGGATGGTCCTTCCATGGGTGGTGCTGGTAGCACTGGTGCAGGACCCAAGATTGAGGAAGTTGATTAAGTGGGGAAGGATATGAGTGACTGCTTGGGGTTCTGATTTGGAGGGGGTTCATTTTGTTCAGTTTGGTTTAGTCTAGTTAAGTTTTTATTTTTCTCTGACAATCAATATTGTGGTACAGTATGATGGCCTGTTGGTTGTAGTTTTTAGATTACTAATGGAAATATCTCAGTTTTAGTCAATTTTTGATGTCTTTATGCTTCTGTCTGATATCTCTGACCATTATCCGTGCTTCAAGATTTCTGGCTAATTCACATAAGAAATTGCTTTCCCTTGACAGATTGAATCAGGGAGAAGAAGTGGAACAGTGTTAGGATAGCTCCTACAAAGCTTTTATTTCCTAGCTCTTCCTGTTTGTACAAGACCAGATCCTCAAAACTTAACACCACTGAAATGAAAACCAAGTGTTTATGCTTCTGCTTGCATACATCTTGTAAGCCTCAACTGCGCTTTAAGATTTTAAGCTGAAATGAAAACAAACTGGTTTCTTTTAAGGATTGAAACCATGTCCTGGGAGAAGAAATGGCGTACTAGAATAACACTGAAACACATTCACCATCGTGTATCCAATCCAAGGCCCAAGGAAGCGAATTCCACAGCTGGTTTCCTAATATTTGAGGAGTTTCTCATGTCCAACGGGAATTAGCTTTCTAGTCCACTTCTCTGCAGTTGTTCCCATATCTGACTTGCAATTTTGCAATGCATAATTAAGAGAAATTGCAATTGTACACCAACAAATTTGCATCAAACACAAAAATTGTATTCGGTCATTTTTGGGTTTGTATGGACGAAAATTCTTACCCGGACTCCTTAAAAACTGCCCTGACACAATCAAACACAAAAAGGGGACCCCTGTTTTCCCAGAAGGGCATGGCTCACCGTTCACCTTTTCTATGCCCGTGCGATTTTGGCCTGGTTTAAATGGACGGCTAGTGACAGAGGCACATAGAGACATATGGGTCTCTAGCCCCCACTTGTTTCTCAACCTCAGTCCAAAATTAGTTGGATTTTTAGAAAATTTGCTCTACAATTGCCTGGCACTCTTAGGGGCGACCCAAAAAAAAATTAGGGGCGACTTTTTTATTCCCAACCCATATACACCGTTAAGGGATGTCCAAAAACGCGGAGAATACGTTAATGCCCTTACACAATCGGAAGCTATTTTGTGCCCGATTATTATAAATAAATCGGAAGCTTAGTAACTATATTATACTACCGATTAATATCGATTTTGTGCCAAACTCGCATCTGGCTTCTATAACAATCGGAAGGGAAATAACCTCACGAGACTACCGATTGTTAAAGTATAGAAATAAGAAATCTTTTGAATTTTGCAATGGTGAAATTTGGGGCTCCTATATAATCGGACGAATAAAAAAATGTGTAAGCTACCGATTTAGGGTTTCCCATAATCGGGTGGTAAAAGTAACAATTCCTACCGATTATGGTAGATTTCAAATTTCCCTGCAATGAAGGATTTTCGAAAAAACTCATTTTGGGGCAACCTATAATCGGGAGGTTGGGTAACCTATTTGTCTTCCGATTATGGCTAAATCCAAATCACGAACCACATGGTTATGGTCGGCTCTGCACCCCTCAAAACCTAGGGAATTTGGCCAATGCTCAATTTGGGGCTTCCATAATCCAGAGGTTATAAGTAACCATTTCTACCGATTTTGGGCTACTCAACAATCGGTAGCTAATGAGGTGGTATTACCTACCGATTAATAACCGTTTGAGATAAAACCAAAGTCGACCTAAATTCAAATTCATTTCATTTTCTTTTCAACTTCAACTTCAACTCCTCTTCTCCTCTTTCCTTCCGATTGCAGAGAGGAAAACTCTCCCCTCTCCTCGCTATACATCGTTCATCGTCGAATCGAATCATCGTCGATTATTCTCTATAAAGATGAAAGAAACGGAACGTAAGAAAGCTCGAACCAAAAACGTAGTGCGCGGTGAGGATCCGAATATTGGATTGCATGCCCGTAATAAAGAGGTTTTAACTCACGAACCCGAAGAACACGAAGACGATGAAGTAGGCGATGCGATAGCCAAACTCTCGTGCAACTTCAAATGGCGCCGATTAGGTAAGATTCTACCATTAATTTGGTTTATATTGCTTCAATTGGACGAATCCATGTTTATTTTTTTTAGGGTTTTCGGTTATTACCCGAATCGGTAGGTTAGGTATTGTTATAAACTTCCGATTGTGGTCGAACTCTTCATTTCACGAGAAAATTTGTCATATTCGGGTGTTAAAAATTTTGGTATCCTACCGATTATATAACGTTTTTCATTACTGAGGCCTAATTCAATCATAATCGGAAGCTAATTGTGATTTATCCTTCCGAATAAACTAGGGAAGAACAAGTATTAGAGACGCAATAATCGGAAGAAATATTCTGTAATATCTTTCCGATTGTTTAGGCTAACAACTTGATTTGTTTGGATACAAAGAGACGATATTCGGTAGACATTAGTTTTGTTAGGCTTCCGATTGTGTGGAATTCGGAGGGTTATGTTGAACTTTAGATTCCGATTATTGTGTGTAGATAAACATATTCGAACACCAAAAAGTTTATTTTGTTTCCGATTATACGTATTCGGTAGCTTTAGGTGAACCGATACTTACGATTGTGAATAATCGGAGGCAATTTGTTAAATCAACCAACCGAATATTTAGTTTCATAACCTGTTGTACTTTTTGTTGTTGTTTAGGGATATGCGAGGTAAAAACATCCAAGATGCAATTGTCTCGGCTAGTGCAAGGAAGGATAGGCATCAGAACCTGACAGCTAGTGCAAGGAGAGCTAGGACTGCTAACACCGCTTCAAGTGCTCAAGATGGAACTCAACAAGCAAGCCAAGAAGCTTTTCAACCTAGTGCCCCTCAATCATAACCGGTTCAATCAGGTGTTCAACCAAGTGCCTCTCAATCACAACCAATCCAAGAAGGTGTTCAACCAAGTGCTCCACCATCACAACCAGAAATTGAACTAGAAGCACCCGAAGAAGTAGGACAAGCCGAAAAGAAAAATCCTCCTCGAAAGAAAGCGAAACACCTTGCCCGAGATGAATCAAGGTGAAGGATATTCCGAAGGTGTAATCCTTGGGCTCTGGAGGATGGAGGACAATTGTTATTTGGATATAAAGAATCTGGGCCAGAGAAATATATGAAACTGAGGTAATGATCGTATCCATTTTATTAACCTATTATGTTTTTTCTCCGTAATACTTTTAAGGGTTGTAGTTTTAGGTTATTCTAATTTTATTTTTTAACTTGTCATGTGTTTAATAGTATCATTCCGATGCGGTTCGTTTACTCAAAGCGACCGCCGCACCAACAAAAATGCTAGATTGGCCTTTGGAGGATGAATGTGAAAGGTTCAAGGCCATTATTGCAAATTCAGGGTTGGCTGATGCTGCGGGGAACTCAATGTTGGAACATGACCGGGTGGCTATATCGGCGTTTGTGGAGAGACTTTATCCTGAGACCGACACCTTCCATATGCCGTTTGGGGAGATGACGATAACCCCGAGATGATGTTGAGCAGATTCTTAAACTTCCCGTCCATGGCAAGGGTGTTAGGGCCGAGTTCACTAAGCGGTTGGAATGGAGGAATCTTTATGATCTCGACTAAGAAGTGTTTGGGTTGGGATGAAGAAACATCAACAATCGAGTTCAAAAGATCCATGAAGTATAGAACTAGACAGTTCAACATGGGTACTCCGATGGATATGTTCAAGGGCACCAAGGATAAAGAAGAGAAAGGAACTTTAACGGACGAGCAAGTCAACCACGCGGCCACCGCATATCTCCTATGTGTATTGGGATGTGTCATTTTCCCCAATACCAAGTGGCAATCGGTCGACGCCAACCTTTTACAACTTCGGATCCTCTCGATAAAGTGCATGAGTACTCTTGGGGCACGACATGCCTTGCGTGGTTGATGGAAGAGTTGAGAAAAGCGTCGAGGCTTGGAATTAGCCAAGTGGCCGGGAACGTGAGTCTGCTACAGGTATTTTTTATTAACTCCACATACTTGGTTATTTTTTTATTTTTTTTTTTATACTATTGAAGAATCAATTTCCTAATACTTGCAAAAATGACATTATAGACTTGGATCTACGACCACTTCCCTATCTTGGGATTGGCCATTGAAAACCCGGCGTGGGAGAAAGGTGACCCTATAGGAATAAAGTACGTCTTCGATGACAACCATTCTAGGACGAAGGAGCATCAACAGATTCGTTTGAGGGAGATTTTGGACTCACTTAATGCCCAAGACGTATGCTTTGATCCATACAAGGAAGACCGAGCTCTTGGACATATCGCGGGTCGGTCCGATTTGGCACTTTATTTTGGACCGTTGTGGCACCCCACAAGATATGTGATGTACAATGCCTCAAGGTTGATGCGACAACACGGTTTTGTACAAGGTATACCAAAGTAGGAAATCCATGGCAATTTCACTTTGGATCTGGAGCACTGCGAGTCTGATAAAGATTCTATCACGGTGGTTCACAAGGGTTCACCATCCTGTAAATTCCATTGGGATAGAAGGGCGCATTACTTGATCAACCAAGGAAGGGAAGCCAACCAAGGTTTTGAAAATGCTCCCAACTATATGGATTGGTACCGCAATGTTTCTCATATTCGTGTAATCTGTGATCTTAAAGCAAAGCCAACTTCGTACAAGAGTATCCTCAAAGAGAAGCCTGCGGGTTTTGATAGATTGGTACATATTGTTTTGTTAATTTAGTTTAATATTATGGGTCAAAATAGAGTAATAACCGTTTGATGGTATGCTATGTTTTAAAACAGATGAACAGGTGTTGATGGTGGTTTTTAAACAAAGGGTAAAACCGTAAAACCCCATGACCTAGTGTTACCCGCAACACATTAACTAAGAGCATTTAACTCAGGTGTAAATAATTAATAGGGGTATTTTTTCAAAATACAAGATTAGGGTTTTTCAACACAGAACCCTAATTCCAAAACCAAGCCGCACCATGCGCATCATGGCAGCAATGCCAAACCAAGCCGCATACTGCGCATCATGGCAGCAATGCCAAACCAAGCCGCACCCTACGCACCATGGCAACAATGCCAAACCAAGCCGCATACTGCGCACCATTGGCAACAATGCCAAACCAAGCCGCATATCGCGCACCATGGCAACAATGCCAAACCAAGCCGCACCCTGCGCACCATGGCAGCAATGCCAAACCAATCCGCATACTGCGCACCATTGGCAACAATGCCAAACCAAGCCGCATACTGCGCACCATGGCAACAATGCCAAACCAAGCCGCACCCTGCGCACCATGGCAGCAATGCCAAACCAAGCCGCATACTGCGCACCATGGCAACAAATGCCAAACCAAGCCGCACCCTGCGCACCATGGCAACAATGCCAAACCAAGCCGCATACTGCGCGCCATGGCAACAATGCCAAACCAAGCCGCACCCTGCGCACCATGGCAGCAATGCCAAGCCGCTATGCCTTTGGCCCACGCCAAATATAGCGCCCTAGGCTTGCAAGACTTGCAACTAGGTTAACATGGCCGCACGTGCCATGGGCACATGCCAACACGTGTCGCAAGACATATTTCCAAGCCGCTATGCCTTTGGCCCACGCCAAATATAGCGCCCTAGGTTTGCAAGACTTGCAACTACGTTAACACGGCCGCACGTGCCATTGGCACATGCCAACACGTGTCGCAAGCCATATTTCCAAGCCGCTATGCCTTTGGCCCACGCCAAATATAGCGCCCTAGGTTTGCAAGACTTGCAACTAGGTTAACACGGCCGCACGTGCCATTGGCACATGCCAACACGTGTCGCAGGCCATATTTCCAAGCCGCTATGCCTTTGGCCCACACCAAATATAGCGCCCTAGGTTTGCAAGACTTGCAACTAGGTTAACACGGCCTAACGTGCTATTGGTACAGGCCAACACTTGTCGCAGGCCATATTTCCAAGCCGCTATGCCTTTGTCCCACGCCAAATATAGCGCCATAGGCTTGCAAGACTTGCAACTAGGTTAACATGGCCGCACGTGCCATTGGCACATGCCAACACGTGTCGCAAGCCATATTTCCAAGCCGCTATACCTTTGTCCCACGCCAAATATAGCGCCATAGGTTTGCAAGACTTGCAACTAGGTTAACACGGCCGCACGTGCCATTGGCACATGCCAACACGTGTCGCAGGCCATATTCCCAAGCCGCTATGCCTTTGGCCCACGCCAAATATAGCGCCCTAGGTTTGCAAGACTTGCAACTAGGTTAACACGTCCGCACGTGCCATTGGCACATGCCAACACGTGCCGCAGGCCATATTTCCAAGCCGCTATGCCTTTGGCCCACGCCAAATATAGCGCCCTAGGCTTGCAAGACTTGCAACTAGGTCAACATGGCCGTACGTGCCATTGGCACATGCCAACATGCTAGCTGGTAGCCTAACTTGCAAACCGTGTAACCTACCACTAAGGCATTCCGCACATGCCATTGGCACATGCCAAACACACACGCTGGTAACCTAACTTGCAAACCGTGTAACCTACCACCAAGGCATTCCGCACATGCCATTGGCACATGCCAAACACACACGCCGGGTAACCTAACTTGCAAACCGTGTAACCTACCACCAAGGCATTCCGCACATGCCATTGGCACATGCCAAACACACACGCTGGTAACCTAACTTGCAAACCGTGTAACCTACCACCAAGGCATTCCGCACATGCCATTGGCACATGCCAAACACACACGCTGGTAACCTAACTTGCAAACCGTGCAACCTACCACCAAGGCATTCCGCACATGCCATTGGCACATGGCACACGCGCCACTAGCAGCGCCACTTGCACTCAAGATGCAACCAACACTCGAGACATCAACACAAACTGGGGGTGCTTCTTTAGGGTTTTGGTTTGGCGGTCACAAAGATGCGGCGTACACTACGCTCACATTAAGAAAGCGTGAAAAGGAATAAAGCGGTCAAAATAAAAGAGGAAATAATGGTGAAAAAGGTTTTCACCCATTAAACCATGCGGTTACCACCTCCTCCCATTATCTCACCCTTTACTCTCTTCCTTCATGAGGCCTGGGTACGTTTCAATCTCGACTTGTATAAATAGGTCTTACCTATTTCCACCGGACAACAAGTCTCGGTCGGGAGAAAAATACTACACTCTCGTAAAGGCAACTTTGCAAGCTCTCCCAAAAAGCTTTCATCTCTTGCAAGCTTCCTAAGCTTTCACTTTCGATACAAGTCGAGATACTACTCTCCTCAACACCTTTCTTTGCTTCCCTCCCCAAATCAACCCTTTTCCTCCACTTTGTGACCGAAGCAAGTCTGGAACGGCCATTTCTTGGTTTAGGCCGGACTTGTACTGATTGATCTCTCGAACCTATAAAGTGCTCACGTGCAGCACATTTGTTTAGGTTTGAACCATTTCTCACTCACCTACCGAATTTACCGAAATCTAAACGATTTTTACCCATAAACAATTGGCGACCACGGCGGGAGGATTGATCTATCGGCTACAATGTCGATCTGTCGATCTCGTTCTTCGACCCGAGATGTCAAGATGGTAGGGAAGGCGACTCAATCCGACTAATCAGCAGACGCCCTGGCTACCGGTTGTAAAACTACACCTGAAAACTGGGGACTCGTTGAAGATGCTACCAGCGATTGGAGACTTGCGACTCAGTCCGACTCAACTGCCAGACAACCAGGTTATCAGTTGTTAAAACTACACCAGAAAAATGGCGCCTGCAAGTGGCCCCACGATTCGCAAAGGGTCTTCTTCCATGTCTACGGCAACAACCATCAGAGAATCATCCACCATTTGAACCACATCTTTGCCCGACAATTGGCTAACTCCCATCTCCAAGTCACCGGCGGTGGTCACCAAAGGCAAGTTTTCGTGTGACTCCACCCCAGAATCGTCCTCCGAACCGGATTCCTCCTGCAAACTTGAGTTAGACATTTTTTCAAAAGAAGAAACAGAAGAAGAAGAAAGAAAAGAAGCGCGAAACTCACCGAACCACTTCCCGAAGAAGAACCAGTGCTGCCAGAGGAACCACTCTCACTTGTTGAACTTTCTAGTTTCTCTGACTCATCACCGCTATGAGTAGGCTCAGTGCCGCCGGAAATCCTTAAAGAAACTGCCGTCTCCTGGCAACGTGCAAGGGCAGCGAAATCATTAACACTACCGAAGCCCTGAAGGAAACAAGACACATGTTCTCAGCCGAAATTCACGTGTTTTGAGACAAACCAATGAAGAGGCGACACATACCTGGTTATGGGAAGAACTGAAAGATACATGAGCCGTGGGAGGATCTTGTGAAACCGTCCGGAACCCACCAGCACGATTCTTCGTTCTCCGTTCTTTGGCCTGGGGACTTTCCGAATTGCTAGGCAACTTTCGCTTGGGATCTCTCAACATTGGATACTTCTTCAAAACTGCTGGGGAAGGTTTGCAACGAACGCTTTCCACCACGTTATTCACAAAATCTCGGATCATAATAAACTCGTCGCACCAAAACTCATTATAGCCGAAGGTCGTCGGGTTACTCTTCCCATTTGAAATAAGGGAAGACGGATACCCGACTCAAGGGCATCAAGCGTCAAGGGCGACACGCAATGAATCCTTAAGGATCACCGGACGGTAAACAAGAGGCACCCCTTGATCGAAACCCATGTGATGAGAAGCACGGTCAATATTATAAGCAACTATCTGGAAAGACCCCACGAAGAAAGACGGTATATAACCGGGCGAGGCTACGAATGAACAGAGTTTTCACCAACACTCAAATCGTCATCGAAGACAAAGACGTGAGCGGAGCAGAAGCAAAGGTGTCCATTTGAGTCACTGACTTATGGAACGGCCCCCATGGACGAAAATTGATTTCATGCAACTTATCAAGAAAACTAACCAAGCTCACACCAACTCTTGGACGCTTGTTCACCCATCGAAGAATTCGAGAGCCCCCCCCAACTCACGGGAAGAGAAGGCAGCGGTTTCGGAGCATACTTCTCGAAGTGCTCCCATAGCCGAGACTTGCGAGAAAAGCAACGTGCACATATGAATCCACTTTCATGAAACCATTCGAAACTTGCATGTTCGCAACTAGGTGATCGAGATGCACATACGGGAACCAAGGAACAGCTTGCCAATGGGAAGAGCTTCACCCTTTTCCAACTTCACAAGAATCTCTAGCAACTTCGGTCTTATTCCTTTCTTGCCAGAACCGTCATCAAAAATGTCTCTGGACAACCAGAGAGCCAAAAATGCTGCGACATGAAGATCGCTGCTTTTCTTTTCAGGCTCCAACTCGTCCGGAAACCATTGAGATATCCACCAACCGTAAGGGCACCTTTCATCCTCTTCCTAAGGGCGTAATCCTTCAACTTCGCAATGGATTCTTTCCGAGCAAAATCCCCAACTTAGCGGCCAGTCATCCCGCATCTTCACCTCACTTTCGGATAATTGGATTCTAAGATTCCCGATTCTGGGAAGATTCAAACAAGAGAGCCACACTCTCCAAGGAGAAAGTTATCTCACCCCATCTACATATGATTGTATGGGTGTCCGAACACCATCTGGATATGAAAGCAACCAAGCACGGGATGTCCTTCCTAATACGGAGATTTATCGAAGTCTTGACAAGATCAATGACCCGCACTCGAGTCAAGTTGGTATTTATACACTCCTTGCTCACCATGAACTCAACCCATCCGTCAAAAGAACGCAATGGACTTTGACACATCCCGAAGTCAATGTTGGAAGAGGAATATACCCCTTTATGAAGACGAACCGAATGGTGCTCTCTCGGGGCGAACCGAACGTGTCTTCCTGTCATCCTCACCACCGGTTAGCAAAATCGGGCGCGAAACCCGGGTGATTCTTCCGAGCAGGGGCGAGGCTCTAGTGAAGAATTCATCATCTATGTTCGGCTTGGAATTATGAGCATCCTTCGACGAAGTGAAATTTGTTTCGTGTAACATCTTATCGAATTCCTTCACAACAATTTGGTAATAAGATATCCGCACAAAACAAACGGAGAAAGGCGAAGTTATCTCCACGACACATAATCGTACCCAACAAAAAAAAAAAAGAGAAAGGGGAAGGAGGACGTATTTTATTCGAGTTCAAGACTATATACGCAGTATTTTCTTCGGGTTCGAGACTATATACGCGGCATTCTATACGGGTACAAGTGTGTCTACAATATCCTTCTTCGGGTTCAAAAATATATATGGAGCATTTTTCTATTGGTTCAAAAACTGCGCGAGTGGTACTTCTTTCAAGAAGCAAAAATCATATATACAATATTTCCGCGGGTTCGAAGTCATATGAAGCGTATACAGTATTCTTCTTTGGGATTCATACGGGTTCCCTACGGGTTCGAAATACACATGCGGTGTTTCGTACGGGCTCAAATACGCCTACGATATCGTTCTTCCGGTTCAGAATTATATACGGAGCATCTCTACGGGTTCAAAATACACACGCGTATTTTCTTCGGGGTTCAAATATTTCTTTCAGACCGAAAATTCATATATGCAATATTTCCTACGGGTTCAAACAATATATGCAGTACTTCCCTTGGTTGCATACATACAATATTTTCTACAAGAGGCACGCCAAGAAATCATATGCAAGGATTGTGGAAACGCTTACTCTTAAGGTTTACACCTACGTGAAAAAAAAAAGAGAGAGAAAAGTACTCGAAGACATACCTGGAAGCCAGTTTCTCTTTGCCGCTAGTATGAAAAGAGGAAAGAATAAAGCGCAAGATGGGGAGAAAGGGGCTTTATATATATATAAGCGTAAAGACTTTGAAATAGGGAAGGATTTCCCTTTTACCAAAATCACGCGTTTAAGAAACGGGCCCACAAAGGGTGCGACTGCCCAATGTCGCCCAAGTCACGCCTGCAAGCATGGTTTCCAAGTTGGACCGGCCCCACCAATTGCGCCGACCTCCCAATGGCCGCCCAAGTCACGCCTGCAAGCACGCACGGTTTCTACACTTTGCGCCGGTCCCACCATCTAGCACACTCAGCTTCCCAACTCACGCCAACTTCCCAACGTCGCCCAAGTCACGCCTGCAAGCATGGCTTCCAAGTTGCATCGGCCCCACCAATTGCGCCGACCTCCCAATGACCGCCCAAGCCACGCCTGCAAGCACGCACACCTTGCACCGGGCCCACCAATTGTGCCAGCCTCCCGATTTGTGCAGAACTACCAGGGGCAAGGATTCCAAATCCTATTTATAAAAGGTCAGACAAGCCTCCTTCAATTTTCCTTACGTTTTGCTGTTAATAGTTTGTCACCATCTTATGCTTACCTCGCAACAAAGCCCCTGTTCCGAGCTAAGCAGGGGACTTAATGTTGATGGTGGTTTTTAAACAAGGGGTAAAACCGTAAAACCTCATGACCTAGTGTTACCCTAACACATTAACTAAGAGCATTTAACTCGGTGTAAATAATTAATAGGGGTATTTTTTCAAAATACCAGATTAGGGTTTTTCAACACAGAACCCTAATTCCAAAACCAAGCCGCACCCTGCGCATCATGGCAACAATGCCAAACCAAGCCGCATACTGCGCATTATGGCAGCAATGCCAAACCAAGCCGCACCCTGCGCACCATGGAAACAATGCCAAACCAAGCCGCATACTGCGCACCATTGGCAACAATGCCAAACCAAGCCGCATACTGCGCACCATGGCAACAATGCCCAACCAAGCCGCACCACTGCGCACCATGGCAAAGCAATGCCAAACCAAGCCGCATATCTTGCGCACCATGGCAACAATGCCAAACCAAGCCGCATATCGCGCACCATTGGCAACAATGCCAAACCAAGCCGCATATCTGCGCATCATGGCAACAATGCCAAACCAAGCCGCACCCGCGCACCATGGCAGCAATGCCAAACCAAGCCGCATATCCGCGCACCATGGCAACAAATGCCAAACCAAGCCGCACCCCCGCGCACCATGGAAACAATGCCAAACCAAGCCGCATACTGCGCGCCATGGCAACAATGCCAAACCAAGCCGCACCCTGCGCACCATGGCAGCAATGCCAAGCCGCTATGCCTTTGGCCCACGCCAAATATAGCGCCTAGGCTTGCAAGACTTGCAACTAGGTTAACATGGCCGCACGTGCCATTGGCACATGCCAACACGTGTCTCAAGCCATATTTCCAAGCCGCTATGCCTTTGGCACACGCCAAATATAGCGCCCTAGGTTTGCAAGACTTGCAACTAGGTTAACACGGCCGCACGTGCCATTGGCACATGCCAACACGTGTCGCAGGCCATATTTCCAAGCCGCTATGCCTTTGGCCCACGCCAAATATAGCGCCCTAGGTTTGCAAGACTTGCAACTAGGTTAACACGGCCGCACGTGCCATTGGCACATGCCAACACGTGTCGCAGCCATATTTCCAAGCCGCTATGCCTTTGGCCCACGCCAAATATGGCGCCCTAGGCTTCCAAGACTTGCAACTAGGTCAACATGGCCGTACGTGCCATTGGCACATGCCAACATGCTAGCTGGTAGCCTAACTTGCAAACCGTGTAACCTACCACCAAGGCATTCCGCACATGCCATTGGCACATGCCAAACACACACGCTGGTAACGTAACTTGCAAACCGTGTAACCTACCACCAAGGCATTCCGCACATGCCATTGGCACATGCCAAACACACACGCTGGTAACCTAACTTGCAAACCGTGTAACCTACCACCAAGGCATTCCGCACATGACATTGGCACATGCCAAACACACACGCTGGTAACCTAACTTGCAAACCGTGCAACCTACCACCAAGGCATTCCGCACATGCCATTGGCACATGGCACACGCGCCACTAGCGGCGCCACTTGCACTCAAGATGCAACCAACACTCGAGACATCAACACAAACTGGGGGATGCTTCTTTAGGGTTTTGGTTTGGCGGTCACATCATGCAGCGTACACTACGCTCACATTAAGAAAGCATGAAAAGGAATAAAGCGGTCAAAATAAAAGAGGAAATAATGGTGAAAAACGTTTTCACCCATTAAACCATGCGGTTACCACCTCCTCCCATTATCTCACCCTTTACTCTCTTCCTTCATGAGGCCTGGGTACGTTTCAATCTCGACTTGTATAAATAGGTCTTACCTATTTCCACCAGACAACAAGTCTCGGTCAGGAGAAAAAATACTACACTCTCAGAAAGGCAACTTTGCAAGCTCTCCCAAAAAGCTTTCATCTCTTGCAAGCTTCCTAGGCTTTCACTTTCTGATACAAGTCGAGATACTACTCTCCTCAACACCTTTCTTTGCTTCCCTCCCCAAATCAACCCTTCTCCTCCACTTTGTGACCGAAGCAAGTCTGGAACGGCCATTTCTTGGTTTAGGCCGGACTTGTACAGATTGATCTCTCGAACCTATAAAGTGCTCATGTGCAGCACATTTGTTTATGGTTTGAACCAGTTTCTCACTCACCCACCGAATTTACCGAAATCGGCAGAAACGATTTTTTCCCAAAAACAACAGGTTGAAGCGTTTGTCGAAATGGTGCACTGATTGTATAAATTCCGGAGAGCCTGTTTCAATTGAGAAGATAAAAAAGCACCAACAGTTGATTGATAACGTTGACAATGAGGAGTATGCATCTCAGTTCGGGGAAAAATTGCAAAAGAAACCTACAACCAAGGTGAACAAAAGAACTCGGGCGTCATCAAGCACTCAAGTTGATGAAACCAATGATGATGCTAGTCCAAGTCGTAGAGCTGGTAAAGGTCGCAAAATCAAAGCAAAAAGGAACAAGTAAACTTTCGGTGTTGTAAACTCTCGATGTTTTTCGTTAACTTTATGGATAACTTTGTTTATGTTGGATTATGTCGGATTATGTCGCTTTCAAAGTTTGTTTCGGAATATTAGTTGTTACGTTATGTTTATGGATTAATAATAGTTATTTTACACATTTTATGCATTTAACTATGACTCGCAAGCGAATCACATGAAGAGACATGAAAGTCTTGAATTTTGGAACACAATCGGAAGATAAGTTTATATATTAACCTACCGATTATGGGGATGTTCCATTTTTTAGTCAGAATCGGTAGGGTTATACGTTATTAACCTACCGATTCTGGGGATTTTGCAAAATATTTGGTCGAGAATCGGAGGATTGCTAATATACTTTTCTCTCCGATTATCATGTGTAAAGAAAACTTGTCTTCTGTATCCAAACAACACCACAATCGGAAGGCAAATGTGCACCTTCACTTCCGAATAACAATAATCGGTAGGTTTATTTGTAATGTTCCTTCCGAATGTTATATGTAAAAAAATTTATTCTCTGTAACCAAACAACACCATAATCGGAAATTGATTGAGCACCTTGACTTCCGAATATTTTTAATCGGAGGTTTGTGATTTTTCTAATTTCCGATTATTCTACCAAAAAACAACTATGGTTTCTGTAACCAAACAACACCGTAATCGGAAGGTAACTTTTCACCTTGACTTCCGAATATTGTTAATCGGTAGGTTTAGTTTTTGTTGGTTTTCGATTATTCTGTGTGAAATAACCAATGTTTCCTGGAACCAAATAACACCATAATCGGAACAAAAAATGACACATAATATAACCGAATAAGTTAATCGGTAGTTTGTTTAACAAAATAAGCTTCCGTTTATTTATAATCGGAAAGTTGTTGTATTAATAATCCTCCGATTACATCCATTACATAAAGTTCAAACGACCTTAACCTTATAATTTCGTCAAAAGCACCTAAATCCATATTCCTAATTGACCATAAAAGTATTAAAAAAGATCATAACGTCCAAACACCACAGAAATTGTCCCTCTTGATCTTGTAACATCCTTCATGTTCAAATCGTTTCCGTAGAGGTCCATATACCGACGATCAAGCAAGATTTCTACGAAATTACGAATGAGTAACAAGTTAGTACTAACTTATGTTAATGTGAGTCGGAGTTATAAAGATACTTACTTGTTTTTCATACGTCCACCAAGAAAAAGCGTCCCTAACAAATTGTTCTTCATCTTCAAGTTTGTCAATCTCCTTGTCGACCGCATCCTTTCTCATCTTAATGTCATTGGACGATCTTCGAATTTGATTACCATCTAACGCCTCAAATACCATTAGAATACGGTTCCATAACTGCTCTTCGGATTCCCGTTTGTGGAGCTTGTGAACACGATCATGAGCAAGATTACCACAACCCACGCTCTATAAATAGCACAATCTTCTTCTTCGGCAAAAGCAATATCCATGTTTTTGGTTTTCAAAATTAGAACTCAAGAGAGGAAAGAGTTTGGTGCAATTGGGTTGATAGATATGAGTTTCTTTATATAGGTTTAGGGTCCAATGACTCTTTTTCTTTTTCCCAAAAACTACAACGACTATTTCTTAAAGTTGGATTAAACTGCAACGGCTAATTTGACGTAGGTGATATCTTGGAAAACCAATAATCGGTAGGTATGTAAGTTAGTAAATCTACCGATTATGGTAGCTTTCAAAATTTTTAAAAAAATGATTTTTGAAAAAACTCATTTTGGGGCAACTATTAATCGGTAGTTTGTGGAACCTATTATCCTTCCGATTATGGCTGCATCCAAATCACGAACCACATGGTCATGCCTGGCTCTGTGCACTCAAAACCTATGGAATTTGGCAAGGGTTCGATCCGGGGCTCCTTATATTCGGTAGGTTTTAAGTTTTTAACGCTACCGATTACGGTATATTTCAAACTCCCTTACATGAAGGATTTTAGAAAAAAACTCATTTTGGGGCAACCAATAATTGGATGGTTTGGTAATATATGTAACTCCCGATTAACGCCGCATCCAAAACGTGAACCAAGTGGTTATGGATGGCTGTGTACACTTAAAACCTATGAAATATGGCAAAGGTTGGATCTGGGGCTCGTTATAATCGGTGGGTTATATAATTATATACCCTACCGATTATGGTAGATTTCAAAATTCATTACGTGAAGGATTTTTGAAAAAACTCATTTTGGGGCAACTTATAATCGGTAGTGTATGTAACCTATTAGGCTTCCGATTATGGCTACATCCACAGCTCAAGCCAAGTGGTTATGGTTGGCTATGCACCCCTCAAAACCTATGAAATTTTGGCCAGTGTTGAATATGGGGCTCCTTATAATCGGTAGTCTTACAAGTTGGATAAGCTACCGATTATAAAAGGGATTATTAGCCAAAGTATCTACACAATAATCGGTAGGTATAGTTTCAATTTAACCTACCGATTATGGAGTTGGCTACCGATTATATAAGGGCATATTGGCCATTTCGAAAAATCGAAGATAAAGGGTAGTTTAGATTTACGTTTGGGTGACCTTTTTTGTCTTTTAGTGTCGCCCCTAATTCTTTTGGGGTCGCCCCTAAAAGTGCCAGGTACAATTGGTGGCAAATTGAATGGAATTATGGACATTTTTGTTGGTCAAGGGGATCAAATACATAAAATTTCCTATATTACCCCTCTCAAAATTCTGTTTGGCTCCGTCACCGTGGACCGCGATCTGTACATAATCACTCTTATATGGATCCAATCAATAGTTAAGATTTAAATTGAGGAGCTAAACAAATGAAGGCTAGCCAAATAACAAGGGAAATTGAGAAAATATTTTGTTCAAATTAGTATTAGAAGAACTTTACACTTGGATGATACAAGTGCTGGTTACGGGGTGATTATCCAAAATGCTGCAGGGTTTCAAGGAGCAAGAGGAGGAAATGGTCTGGCTGGATCGGCTGAAGAGGCAGAATCAGTAGTTGTTTTAGAAAGGGATTGCAAAAATGTGATGGATTACTTGAATGGGAAGAACTCTACAGTTTCTTGGCAGGTTCGAAGACTATTAGATGAGGTTAAAAGGTTGATGGTTGAAGTTACAATTTTTTTGGGTTATCAGTTCATTTACAGGACGGGTAATACATCGGCCAATTTGCTTGCAAAAGAGGCTAGATCATCTAGCGTATCTCAACAAACAAGGATTCAAGTTCTAACTGTTATTAGACAATCTCTTTTAGTTGACCAGTCTAACGTAATTACAAGGGAATCCGCTGTTTTAACGGCCGAAAATATTTGTAACTCAGACACTTCCGATCAAGTTTGAATGAAATTTTTTGTTTTCAAGAAAAGAAAGAACTTTGCACTTTAGAGTCACATAGTGCCAACTCCTTTTATGATGAACCCATATTTGCTTCTACCGAGGTACTAGCCACAGCGTGCTTGCAGCTACATTTTTAAGCCTGCCGGAATGCCTTACTCTTTTTTGTTCTTTTTTCCGTTTGACTTACAAAAACAATTCCTTTTTTTTTTTTTTTTTTTTAAACTTTATAATCTTTTTCTTTTTGCATTCTCTCGTTTTCATATGTGCACATTCCATTGTGTAGAGTAGAGAGTTAGTGTATACAGTGTAAGTTTCAAATTGGTCCCAAGTTGACCAAAAACAATGATTAAAGTAAACATCACACTACCTCATTTTGGTCATTGAGCAATGCACACCACCACCAACACCACCACCACCTATAAACCCACTATTTTTTACTTACTTTATAATCATTTTCCTACAAGACATTATGTGAGTGAGACTAAGATTGTGACCTTTTCAAAATATCCTTTGCTATTATTTATTTTTTATTCTATGAATATGCACTTATTTTGAACTAATCTTTAGTTAATTAGGTTTTAATTGGAGTAGATGTTTGTGCCTCCAATTACGCAAACAAGGTGAGAAAAGGATCAGTACCAAATGGATAGTTAAGATTATTATAACATCACAAATCAAAACAATAGATAAGTGGTGGAGATAAGAAGAGAGAAGATAATATATAGGGATTAACTGAAGGTACTAACCAAATGATCAATTCTGGATTTTGTGTTTCTGCTTGAAATCAATCTCAGAACTCTGAAGCAAAAACAATTTATTTCTTAAAAAGTTTTATAGCACATTTAGATACGTGTTTGTCCAAACTGACTTAAAAAGTTTCTTAAAAAGTTTTATTTCTTAAAAAGTTTGGATAAGTGCTTCTCCAAACTGACTTCTTGTTTTTTGATTTCTAGAAATCAAAATATAACTCCTGAATATGTATCCAATCACGGTGTTAGCTTTTCCATCTTCCAAGTCATTATGAAATTTCGTTCTCCCATATTCGGACTTTCTTGTTATCTGCAGTCGAAAATAATTTCTTACGTAATATTCGAACCGATAATAAAAGATTGTTATGGACTCATCATTGACTGTCAAGTCAAACCATTGTCCCTTAATTGTTGAGATCCATCAATTAAGTGTTAGGAGTACCAAATTCAAGGTACCATAGACATAGAAGTTGATTGCCATGTTATAGTCAAGATCATCAGTCGAACATTTGATTTCATTCACTCTTCTTCTTGTTCATACATTTTGAACTTCAAAGATATCAATATTGTCGGTTGGATGTTTGGTGCACCATGAGGCCATAAAACATCTCATTAATCACTCACTGTACCTAAGAATTGATTTTTCTTCAAATGTTTTTAAGAGGGAATAAATTTGACACATTCAAATAGCACCATAATTCAAACCCTTGTGGGTGGTATAATAATGAATAATCATCCTATCTATTTTGAACTTTTTTCTTCTTCTTCCTGTACTCCACATAAAAATCCTAATTTCAAACCAAAAATCATTGCTTATGATTTCTCCACGGACATGAAGAATAATAAAATAAAGTTTGATCCCCGGTATATAACCAGTTCAAATGCGATTTCTTATTACATAATGGTCAACTATACAAAGAATTGATGGGTACTGTTTTCTTCTTCGGTTCCATTAATTGGCCGACCGAAAGGAGACCTTCGTATGATCCTTATATATGGGCTAAATTGTGTACCTCAGGTTGCGATGTCTTTTGATCTTTCTTTTTCATTTCCAACTTGTACGAATTTTAAGCTAAATGTTCAAAGATTTTGAAATAATAAAACTGCAATCGTGGATATTATAATTTACCCAAATTTTGCTTAAACCCTGCTTAGATTCCAATGTATTAGAAGAAAAGTGAGTTTGTAAACGCCTTAAGATTTTTAAAAAGAAGTGTATTATGAAATTTTACATCCGAACTCGGCTTACCCAAATTTTAAATCTAAAATTTTACTCAGATTTGAAATAATGAAATTGCAACCATGGATACTTACCCAAATTTTACTCAAACTCAGCTTAGATTCCAATGTATTAAAAGAAAGGAGAGTTTGTAAGCGTGTTAGGATTCTAAAAGCAGAAGTATGTTCTGAAATTTTACACCAAAACTAACTATTTTTTTTAACATTTCGACTTTCTATACTTGTATCCAAAGATTCCAAACGAGCTAAAACATTGCAAGAGGGGCTCCATTCCATAAAGAAGAAGAAATGAAATAAAAGTGGGATTTCATCTAAAATCTAACCGTTAAAAAAACAAACCGTTGGCCACCATCCACTGGCCATTCATTTAATAGACTTTTTCCACAAGAAGAATAAACAAGTATATTTATCATTGACATTGTCTTGAGTACCACCACCACCACTTTATTCAAAGAATCGCAGACAAAAACTTACAGAGCCGCCCTAAAAATGACCTAAAGATAGACATGTATCAGAAAGATGACAGAAATTAAAGACGGTCGTCTTTCCAAAGCTGACACTGTATTCTAATCCCATTTCATTTTCGTACATCAATAACCTACCTAGGATAAAGAAATTATCCGACATAAAATCCAAATAACTGTACAAGAAAATCATATAACTGTACAAAAAAACACGACAAAAATAATACAGTATCGTAGATTCGTAGAAGATGCATATCATAATCTTACCGGAACAGTACCAATCGTACTAATGGTACCAAACAATAATTTGCATAAGGTCATAATGCTACGGAATAAATAAACAAACCAAATAATTTTGTTTCAGAGTACCAACTAATCCAACCAACAATGTAACGACTCCACATTGTTCACAAAAAATTATGGGTCAAGTGTTTCAGGTTAGAAAAGCCAAATCTCAATTAGTAGATCAGCTCTTATTAGGCTTCGGTCTGGATTAGTAGGTTCCTCAACTTAAATGGATGTCCTTGAAAGAGACGGCGATATTGAACTAAGCTCTTAACCTGGTTAACGTCAGTTTGGATCTAAAAGCTTGGTTGGGCTAGAAAAGGATTCAGCGCTTGATAAGTAAAATCCAGGAGATTCCGGTTATCATGAAATAATTGAGTTTCTCGGTGAAACTGTGCCAATTAGTCACTCCAAAGGGCTCAAAAATCGGCGATGGACTCATGAGGCTTAATAAATCAGTGTCGGACTCAGGAGAGCTGAACTTTTTATAAGTCTTACCGGGAAAATTCCCCATAATATCTTTGTGTACCAACTAATCCAACAAATTGGCACAAAATTTTTTAAAAATTAAAAAAACCAACACAATAAATTGGATATAAATCTCCATAGCGCGCCTTTAAGTGATGCAGACAATAGCGCGTGAACTTAAAATCTTCCTCCCACTCATCATAAATTAAAGAAAAAAAATAAATAAAGTAGAGTAAACTAAATCATTTAGCACAAAATATATTTTGTTTGTGTATAATTCTAATTACTTTTTAATATTATCACCACAAATTCACAAAATACAATGGGTAAATATGGAAATAATACAAGGGTAAAACAGTCATGATCAGAAGAATTGGGTGTGATTTCAATTTCGACGAGATTTGATTTCGCTTCACCTAAGGATTGTAATTGTTGTGTCTTCCAAAATTAGCAAGCTTTCTAGATCTATTAGCACAAAATGATGCAGCAGTTGAGAGATTAGGTTTATTGTTATGATGATGAATTGAAGAAGAAGCTGCCCTAATTTCACCGGAAAATCCATCTTTTTGATTTCGAGAAGATGGACGTTTTGGACTTGCCCTAACTAATGGACTTAAACAAAATGCCATACTACTAACACCACCACCACCACTCTTTGAATTTGAACCTCCTCTTCTTTGTCTTCCTGGTGTTGCTGTTGTTGACGATTGTTTCCTCCATCCCGGTGATGATTCTGATAAATAACCACCAATGTTGTTAATATCTTCATCTCCAATTACTCCTCCATTGTTTTCAAAATCTCGTTCTAATTCTTCTGTACAATTCGGTGATAATCCTTTATTTCTATGATGCCCACGCCGATGGTGGTGGGAATTGTTATTTGTCGTCGACGTCGATCGAGACGGTGATTCTTGTGTTGTTTTCCGGCGATTTGGGATTAACGATGAGTACCATGTCGATGAAATTGGGGATGGTGTTGATACTGACGCCCTGTAAATTGTTGAATTTTCGACGAATCTGGTGTGAGGATCTGGAATTGGGATTTGTTGTGGCTGCTCCGGTGGTGGTTGTTCATCGGCTACCACCGATCTATGAGTAGAAGAACGGAATAAATTCGATAAAATACTGAATCTATTTGTATGTTTCTTCTTCTTCGTCTGAGTAATATTTACAGTGGGATTTGTAGTGAAAGTGTTTGAAGATGGACCTAATTGAGGAGTACTGTAAAATCTCGAATCTAATTGATTTTGATTTTGATGCCAAGACGAATCATCGGAACGACGACATATGTAAGGAGAAACTGACCGTGGAAAAATTAACGGTGGCGGTAACGGATCAGATTTCCGGTGATGTTGTTGCTGTTGTGGTTGTTGTTGATCTTCTTCGGTTTGGTGTTGTAGAGCTGCTGCTGATCTAGCTTGAGCTTCAACCAAAGCAAATAATCTTTCACGGAGACACGATGCACAGACACCGACACTACTACTCCGGTCTGTTATATGTTTCTTACACCTCATTTCTGATGATGATGATGATCTTCACTGGGTTTTTGAGGAGGAAGGAGAAGAGGGCAGAGAGGTCAAAGAGGGATTTTAGTTTAGTCTGTGCTGTGGGAAGGAGGAGGTCTTATTTTGGGAGGTTGGGAGTGGGGAAAAATATTAAATTGGAGAGAGGGTTATAAATAGGTCACACATATTCTCACATAGTCTGGTCTGGTGGTCTGGTACCACACCACCAATTTATTGCCCCATTAATTAAATTAATTTAAAAAAAAACACACAATTTTTTTTTATTTTTTTTTTTACTTTAATAAAAAAGTGAGAAAGTGAAATTCTGGTTGTGTTGGTGTGTGTTTGCCTTTGCCCTACTAGGGGAGGAAGTGGGTATAGTTGACTCCATTAATGATTCCAGATTTGGATTCAGTTTGAAAGATTTTGGTATTCATTTCAAAGGTAAATGAATCCCTCTTTTTAATTTAACCCTAGTTTTAATTGCTTGATTTTTTGTTTGATTTTTATGATTTTGGATTGTTTTAGACTGGTTGAATCTGGATTTTGGTAAATTGTTGTTGATGATAATCTTGTTGCAGACTAGTAGTGTTGTTCTTCATGAGAAATGTGGTAATAGATGGGATGTGGAGTTAATGTTAGAAAGATTTTATAGTAGATTGGTGTTATTTAGAGTCAGATTGGATACTTGTTGATCCTGAAAACTCTAGGTTATTGTGGTTACATAGAATGAACAAATTTAAGTATTTTCCTTTACTCAATCTTGGTTGATTGATTAATTTGATGAAGAATGTGGAAAAAGGGACTTGTGTTTATAAAATCGTAAAGTGTCCCCCCCCGTAGTTATCAAGTTGGGGGAACTAGATTTAGTTGAGATTAAGTTGTCAATGCAATGTAACCTATTTGGTAATTTTGGCCTAAAATTTGGTATTGTAAATGGAAGGTAGAGTGTCCCTTTTACTTACTTTTTGTTGGAAGCTGCTGAGCTTGGCAAGGAAAGGAGCGGACAGATGTTGCTATAAATTGGACAAACCCCGTATGCAGTCAACCTATTTGACAAATTCATGATATGATTGGGCTAGTAAGCCGTATGCGCGCCTAGGCTATCACTTTTTAGGATCTGTTTCCTAATTTGAGTTTTATTTCAAAGGAATATTGGATTAGCTGTAAAGATATCTGCTGATTTTCAGATATACGTAGTCAGTCGAGTCGAGAGCATAAATCTTTGAGGAATTCACATTTGGTTAATATTCATTATTATAAATTTGAACCTAATTATGTATAGGTTCCGGTCTCTTTGTTATTCGGTAGTTATGGGAGATAATAGGTCCAACTTTTGCAGTTTCTTCCACCCCGAATCTCTTTATGGGAGATAACAAGTCCGACAACACTATGGTTTTCCGTTTTCGTTTTTATTTTGTGTTACATATTCCAGCTATTACTGTTTGTAGTTGTGAATTGTGTTTGGTGTTGTACTATTGGTCTAGTTCTGCTTTGTTGCTTTTTACAGTTGGTAATTCCTTACTCAATCTTGATTGATGTATTACTCTAAAGAAAAAAAAATGAAAAAATAGGGACTTCTGTTAGTTCAATTATAAAGTGTTTTCGATAGTTATCAAGTTGGGGTACTAGATTTAGTTGAGATTAAGTTGTCAATGTAATGTACCTATTCATTCAGTAATTTTTGGATTTGTGCCAAAGTTTTTTTTGGTATTATTGTATTGGTATAGTGTCGCTTTTACTCACTTTTTCATTGGAAGCTGCTGAGCTTGCCAAGGAAAGAAGCAGACTCATGAGTGCTACAAATTGGACAAAAGCTCATAAATTTGCATTCAATGACTTTGACAAATTCATGAAATGGATGGGCTATTAGGCCAGATACGCCCTGGGTATCTCTTGTTAGGATCTCATCTTAATTTTAATTTTATTTCAAAGGAAGTTTGAATTATGACTATACAGATATCTGCTGAATTTCAGATATATGTAGTCAGTCGAGTCGAGACTATAAATCTCTCTGAGGAATACACTTGTTTGATATTCATCATTGTAAATTTAAACCTGATTATGTATACGGATTCAGTCTATTTGTGTTTTGGTATTTATGGGGTAATAAGTCCAACCTTATTTTAGTTATGGTGTGATAAGTCCAACCTTATTTTACAGCTTCTTCCTTCCACCCTGAATTTCTTTATTTTAGCAAGTCCCACAACACAGTGGTTTTCATTTTCATTTTGTGTTAGGTAGAATACGTTTTTCCAGCTATTACTGTTTGTAGTTGTGAATTAGTGTGCTTGAGCTGGTTCCCTAATGTGTTTAGTGTTATACTATTGGTCCAGTTCTGAGTTGTTACTTTTTTTAGTTGGTAATTCCTTGCTCAAATATCTGCATGTTTGTTACAGGGAGAACTTACAACAATGGTCGACTGATTAAAAGCACGCGATCAGTTGTTGTACACGCACATCTTGTTACTGAAATCTTTTCGAATCCAGGCCTGTTCCAGCTTATTGCCGTCAGCATCAAGCAAGTGAAACAATCTTTTCCACATTACTTGTAATATCTCTTTCTACATAGTTTGAAAAAAATACCGTGCTATTCCAGTAGTAGAGAGGTCTTTGTAACTTCATTCATTTGTAAGTAATTTTTGTTCTTTTGGCTTGCAGTACTGGACCAAGCATTTTTGTTCAGTGGTCTCCACTTGGGACATACTCAGCCACTGTTCACTGACAAAGTGCGGCTGTGTGGGGAGGTGCAGTCACCTTTGATCGCCTTTAGCGATGTGCCCATCCACAGGTTATATCCTTGTTCAAGTTATCATCTTCATTTTTTTCTTTTTTCTTTTCTGCATTTAGTAATATTGATATTTTTGATTGCAGGTTAAGCTCATTGATTTCTCTCCTGGGAAAAATGATTTGTTCACGTATAGCAGCCAGCAATCCTCGCGATACACATGTGAGCAGCCTCTATTTGGGTTTATTTTACTGTTTTTTTTTTGTTTGATATCAAGCATCACTGAAATGGTGTATTTTTTATGCTCTACTAGAGAGTTGTCTTGAACATTTTTGACGTACATTCCGGAAAAGTAATGCGAGACTTCAAGGGAAGTGCTAATGAATTTGCTTCTGGTGGAGCTGGGGGTGTATCTGGAGTCTCATGGCCCGTTTGTAGGTGATTTATCCTTTTGTGATATCGTGATGCTTTAACTAGTCATGGGAAACGTTGACAGATGACAATTAGTATCTTCTCTTTTCATTTTTTACTGTTCAGATGAGGCGATGGAATATATGATAAGTATTTTGCCAAACTTGGAAAGAATATCATCTCTGTTTATGAGGCAGAGACTTTCACCCTTACTGATAAGAAGTCTTGAAAGGTTAAGAATGTGCTCGACTTCAGTTGGTCACCTGCTGATCCCAGCATTGCGCTCGGTGGAGCTAACCAACCCGCGAAAGTGAGTGCAGAAGTTCTTGATGTGTATCGGAGTCTTTTTCAAATTCCTGGTAAAGAGTAAACTCAAGTAGAAGAATCTCTTCAGTGTCAGTGATTGCAAAATGTACTGGCAAAGCTATGGATACTACCTTGTGGTTGGTTGGGTATACAGTGTACCAAAACCAAGAAAAGCACGTGTACTGATTTTGAGCTTTTCCGAATCAAAGAAAGAGATATTATGGCTTTTGCTTGGGTGCCTAAAGGACATAGATTTGCTGTTATTTATGGAGAAGCCTCTAGGACAGATATTAGCTTCTACAAATACCGGGCGTGTTTCAAAGCTCACGACGCTCAAAGGAAAGAATGCAAATGCGCTGTATTGGTTTCCTTCTGCCGTTTCATACTTCTTGCTGGGTTGAAATATCTCAATGGACAGTTGGAATTCTACAATGTTGATGAGCTTTGAACCATGCCAGTGGGAAACATTTTATGGCAACAGAAATCGAATCGGATCCCACTGGAAGGTGCCAACAGTTGAAATTATTTTGCAGTGTTCCTAATCTTCTCTATAGTATGTGGATTATTTCTTTAGTGAAGTATTAGGGCAGAATCCGTTATCCTCTTTGTGGTACATATATCAGATGAGAAATCTGATTTCCTCTTGGATTGTGTCATATGTGCAGATATGTTGCAACTGCTGTTACTTCTTCATGAACTGGAAAATGGGTTTTCAGCATTTGGTCTTTCGATAGAAAGCTACTGTACAGGCACTCTAGTGAGGACTTGGTGATTATGGCTTATGCTTGGGTGCCTAAAGGACATATCTTTGGTATTATCCATGGAGAAGCCTCTAGGACAGATATTAACTTCTACTCAATGTGAACTGCTATAAATAATGGGCGTGTTTCAAAGCTTACAATGCTCAAAGGAATGAATGCAAATGCCAAACGCGCTATATTGGTCTCCTTCTGGCAGTTTCATACTTCTTGCTGGGTTGAAACATCTCAATGGACAGTTGGAGCACTACAACGTTGATGAGCTTGAAACCATGGTCACTGGGAGCATCTTATGGCAACAGAAACTGATTAAGATCCCACTGGAAGGTACTAACACTTCTAAGAAATATTTTCTCTTTAGTTGGTACTGCGGGATAATTCTATTTCCTCTTTTTTGTACGTATCGGATGAGAAATGTAATTCCTGGATTGTGTTATGTCTGCAGATATGCTGCAACTTCTGTTACTTTCACTCATGAAATGGAAAATGGGTTCAACATCTGGTCTTTCAATGGAAGGTCACTGTATAGGCACCCAAGGGATCACACGCCTATCAGGTATGAAATATCTTTATTGGTTATGCTCTTCAAATGCCGAACCCTGAAACCTTACTGTGTATAAACTTTTCCATCTCGCAGTTTTTTGTGGCGCCCATGCCACCATCTTTCTTGACCGCTGAAAAGGAAGAAGAAATTGCTAAGAACCTTAAAGAAAATACAGCAAGAAATACAAGATTAAGGACCAAGATGTCAGTGCTCAATTGAGCGAGCAGGATAGGGAAGGCAGCTGCAAGAAATTCTTGAACTAGCCAGGAACACTAGCCGGAAAGGATCCCAAGTCCCAACTGTTACATAGCACCGTTTGGAATTCAGCCCAAGCCCGACCAATAACATCCACAACCTCAAACCCGGCCCGAATAACCCGTTTTAAAAAAGTGCGCTTGAGAGTTCCAGATATTTCTAGAATAATCCCAGTTTCCTAAACTTAATCCAACGACTCATAACTCCCCCGAAGGAACCTTCTGGAAATATCTAGAGAATTCTAAACTTGAAACCTCCTCCAACTCCTTTCCTAAATACAACTCCACCGCCGGAAGCTTCACGAATCAAGTTCATATATATATAAGCGTCTCTTCTCTTCCTGAAAACTCATTCAAAACAATCTTTCTTCTCAAAACAAACTTCTGCGAAATTTTCTTCAAGCAATTCTTTTTTTTTTTTTCTCCACAAATTTTTTCTTAATAGTTTCAAAGAATGGCAGGAAAAGGTGAAGGACCAGCCATCGGTATTGATTTGGGAACAACATATTCGTGTGTAGGAGTTTGGCAACACGATAGAGTTGAGATTATTGCTAATGATCAGGGAAACAGGACAACTCCTTCCTATGTTGCTTTTACTGATACTGAGAGGTTGATTGGTGATGCTGCTAAGAATCAGGTTGCCATGAACCCTGTCAACACCGTCTTTGGTAAGATTCTTGATTTCCTTTCTCTATACCTTTTCTTTGATTTGTGAAGTCGTTAGGGTTTGATTTGGGGGTTTGGTGTCTGACTCGGTCTGAGTCAATTAGGTCTGCTGTTTTGAAGCTAATAGAAATTTTGCATGTTTGAGTTATCTAGCGAGTTACTGACTCGGCCGAGTTGAATCTAACGAGTCAGATTAGCCTGATTTAGCACAATGTAGACATTACCAGTGCTTTAATTCCTCTTATCTTTGTTTACTGAGTCAGATCTATCCAGACTAGTTAGCTCATGTTGGTTTTTGATTAGAAGGAAACATAATCTTTGCCCTTGTTTCAAATTTATTAATCTCTGCCCTAATTCTGACTCAGTTGAGTCAGATTGAGTTGAATGGTTCAGAAGAAAAGAGTTGCCTCTTGCCAGCAATTGGTTTTTCTTGGTTTTCAACTGTTGTGCGTCTTCTTGTGTTTGAATAACTCTTGTTTGTATGTTATTGTGAGTGGTTGTACTGAATGTTTCTTGTTTCTGATACTTGTAGATGCAAAGCGGTTGATCGGAAGAAAGGTTTCTGACCCATCAGTTCAGGCTGATATGAAGCTATGGCCTTACAAGGTTACAGCTGGACCAGCTGAAAAACCCGTGATCACTGTGACTTACAAAGGCGAAGACAAGCAATTTTCAGCTGAAGAAATATCATCTATGGTTCTCATCAAGATGCGTGAGATTGCAGAGGCTTACCTTGGTTCTACTATTAAGAATGCCGTTGTTACTGTCCCTGCATACTTCAATGACTCACAGCGTCAAGCTACAAAGGATGCTGGTTCCATTGCTGGTCTTAATGTCCTGAGAATCATCAATGAACCAACTGCTGCTGCAATTGCTTACGGTCTTGATAAGAAATCGTCAAGTACTGGAGAGAAGAATGTTCTAATTTTCGATCTTGGTGGTGGTACATTTGATGTTTCCTTACTGACCATTGAAGAGGGTATTTTTGAAGTCAAGGCAACTGCTGGAGATACCCATCTTGGAGGAGAAGATTTTGATAACAGGATGGTGAATCACTTTGTCCAAGAGTTTAAGAGGAAGAATAAGAAGGATATCAGTGGAAATCCTAGGGCATTAAGAAGGTTGAGGACAGCTTGCGAGAGGGCCAAGAGAACTCTTTCGTCCACTGCCCAGACTACAATTGAAATCGATTCTCTATATGAAGGTGTTGATTTTTACACATCCATTACTCGTGCAAGATTTGAAGAGATGAACATGGATTTGTTCAGGAAGTGTATGGAGCCTGTTGAGAAGTGCTTGAGGGATGCTAAGATGGATAAGAGCAGTGTTCATGATGTTGTTCTGGTTGGTGGATCAACTAGGATTCCTAAAGTGCAGCAACTATTGCAGGAGTTCTTTAATGGGAAGGAACTCTGCAAGAGTATTAATCCCGATGAAGCTGTGGCTTATGGAGCGGCTGTGCAGGCTGCCATTTTAACTGGTGCAAGTAATGATAACTTGAATCAGATTTTGCTGTTGGATGTTGCTCCTCTCTCCCTTGGACTCGAGACTGCCGGAGGGGTTATGACTACTTTGATTGCAAGAAACACCACCATTCCCACCAAGAAGGAGCAAGTTTTCTCTACCTATGCTGATAACCAACCTGGAGTGTTGATTCAGGTGTTTGAAGGAGAGCGAGCAAGAACCAGGGATAACAATTTGCTTGGTAAATTTGAGCTTTCCGGAATTCCACCTGCGCCTCGTGGTGTCCCTCAGATCACTGTTTGCTTCGACATTGATGCAAATGGTATTCTTAATGTATCTGCCGAGGACAAAACTACAGGGAAGAAGAACAAAATCACAATTACAAACGATAAAGGAAGGTTGTCCAAGGAGGATATTGAGAAGATGGTGCAGGAGGCAGAGAGGTACAAGACAGAGGATGAAGAACACAAAAAGAAAATCGAGTCAAAGAATGGCTTGGAGAATTATGCTTACAATATGAGGAATACCATCAAGGATGAGAAAATTGCTGGGAAATTGGATCCAGCTGACAAGAAGAAGATTGAGGATGCCATTGAAGCTGCTATCCAGTGGCTCGACTCCAACCAGCTTGCAGAGGCTGATGAATTTGATGATAAGATGAAAGAGCTGGAGAGTCTGTGCAACCCAATCATCGCCAAGATGTACCAAGGTGGTGCTGGACCTGACATGGGTGGTTTTGGTGGACCTGACATGGGCGGTTTTGGTGGCATGGGTGAGGATGGTGCTTCAATGGGTGGTGCTGGTAGCACTGGTGCAGGACCCAAGATTGAGGAAGTCGACTAAGTGGAGGCATTTGAGTGCCTAACGGCCTGAAGGTGGAGGGGATTTATTTTGTTTAGCTCAGTTTTAGTTTTCTTTTTTTAAGTTTTTATTTTGGTGGTACAGTCTTGGTGTTGGTTGAACTTCTGATACCGGATGGAAATATTTCAGTTTTAGTTTGTTAGTTGATTTCTTTATGCTTCTGTCTGGATTTTAAATAGCTGCTTGATATCTTTTGAGCATTATCTGTGCTCCAAATTGCAATGCAGATTGAAACACATTGGATGGGTATTACTAAACCAAGTGACAGACATTGGAGAGTCTATGGCAGGCCGCCACATTATTACACTACCTTCACGCTTCACACAAACGCACAAACACCACTGTAGTACACTAATGTTTAGATTAGAATATCCCGGCTTAACTGGCATATAGGAGATGAAATACCAGCTGCTTTGGTGAAGACCCAAAGCTTCAGCTTGTTCTGAAGTCTAGAGGTGTCAAACTGGCCGGCCTGGCAAGGCCCGGCCTGCTTTTTGTCGGCCTAGCCTAGATGGGCTTTTATTTAGCAGACCTGGCCGGCCTGGCCTGAAGATCCTTTAAGCGAGCCCAGCCTGGGCCTGAGTCCGGCCTGCTTTAAACTGGCTCAGGCTAGGCCAAGCCGGACTAGCCTGCTACATTAGCGTGCAACAAATTAAATTTCAAAAATGGCTGAACGAAAGTAAAGAATCGAACTCGAAAAGTGTTGTTACCAGCTGGTCCACGCTGCTTCTTGTTCAAACTATCTTTTTTATTTATTTTTTATTTTTTTGAAGCATTAAAACTATCTATGTGTATTACGTATATAATGATTTCAGAAAGACAACTATTAATTACAAAAATAATATCTAAGGTAACGTATAAATTCCTACACGTCTTTGACGTCTTGATATGCAAAATTAGGCAATATTTGATTACCTATAATAATAAATATGTGTAGATGTGGAAAATCCTACAACTACATCCAAAGAATCATAAATACACACACCATGAAGTAAACAAACAAGAGATGCACAAGAACACAAGATATACGTGGTTCGGTATGATTACCTACGTCCACGGGGGTAAATGGATGATATTATTACTTGATTCAAGGTTATAAAGTGTGTATCTCACTAACAAATACTCTCTTCTCACTCTCTAGTTCTTGATGTTCTCTCTCTCTCCCTTACTGATTGACCTCCCCTTAGCTCTCTACATGGCTCTCTATTTATAGTTACATATGATGATACATCCAAGTTACAGTATTGGGCCTAATACATCTTCCTTGATGATCTCTTCGGGTGTCTACCCGATGCTTCATCCGACCTTCCCTTCTGCCCGAGATGAAGTATCTAGCCGAGCGGTGGCTGCATCCGATGTTGCTTGTTAGGTGGTGTTGATCGATGTCGCCTTCTAGGTTCTCGGCCGAGTTTGACCGAGTCTTCCTTATCTCTTTACCTACTTTGTCAGAGCATTAAATGTCCTCGAACCCGAGGGTCGTCACATCGAACTTTTTCCTCCCCTTTTGCCTCGATCTCTCGAATTGTCTTCATACCTCTTTTTCGTGCCCAGATCCGGTGGGGTGATTCAGTGCTTTCACTACTTCGTTTTCTTTGGTACGCCCTCGACTGGGATGGCTCCACCTGTCCCTGTGGATTATTCACACCTACAATATGTATACTAATTATGCATACTTACTACAAATAAATCATTGACATAAACACAATTTTTTCTAGACAATTTAAGATAATTTTCTCTGTCTACCTCTCCTCCATTGTCATCCGTTATTTTCCACAGGTTTCTTCCTTTTCCTCTCCATCGTTCTGCATCTTCTCGTTTCCGTCACCCGCAACTTCCGATCCCGCCGTATCTCGCCCTTTTCGTCACTTCTCATGCGATTTTCATGGCGTCTTCGACTCCTTCGATGACGGAAAAAGGTGTGTGAGTTATGTATTTTACGATGAAGACGGCGTTTCACTCGATTCCCCTGTTTGTTGTAGAGAGTCCTTCCAAGTATGATTACCGCGCTCTAGATTCTATCTTCACCGATAAACCTTCTTCGTTTTCTTGTAGGGTGACAAGAGGGTCGCTAAAGACTTGTCGGATGAGCAATACGTTCAACAAATCGAAGGATGAGTTCGATCTCCATGGGTATGACGTCAGGCTCTTGTCAGGCCAGAAGGGTGTTCTGAAAAGGGACGATGTCTTGAGATTCCCTCATTCGGCAGAGGCGACCATCGTCACTAGGGGCCAGCTGGAGCTCGGGCTGCGTTTCCCTCTATACGATCCTAGCCGCCCGTTCTGGTACGAGGCCCTTTCTAAGATTCGCCCGTGCCGCGCCTTGGCTCAGTGGAACGGCAATACTTTTCGTATCTGTCCGAGTGGGAAAGGCGAGCCGGGCGAGTGTGCTCCTACCACTTGGTCTACCTATGATCCTTCCCGGGCGAGTGACTATACTCCTGCCAGTTTCGCCGATAATTACCGGAGCGGGACTACTACCAATGGCGATCTCGCCAGGGTTTTCGCCAGTCCTCATCGCCATAAAACTCTTCCCGAAGGTGTTTGGAGACTTCTTTTGGATGAGGATCCCGAGGGAAAGGGTTCCAACGGGCATGCCCGTCATACTAATGACACGGCTTGGGATCGGGTTCCATTGGTTATTTAGGTCCTCTTTTAAGTGGCAAATTCCTCCTCCGGCCGAATTTTATCCTTTCGGGTAGTCAATGTTGATCGGGTAAGTGTATTCTCTGTCCTTTTAGCTTGATTGATCGGCTCGGGCGACTCGTGGGGTGATGTTTTAGTTTTGGTGTTTTTCGGACTAAGTCCCGTGGTGTGTTCGCTTTGGGACCCTTGTTCATCGGAAGAGGGATAGAGTTGCGGGAGCCGAGGAGGAGACAGGGAAGGTAACAAATATACTTATTCGTTTTTTGTTTGACGTACATGTACGTGCCCCTATTTGTTGCCTTGCATGGCTCGACATCGGCGTATGCACAAACCGAGGGTTGACAAGGCCGGTGGTACCTCGGCGAAGGACGGTGAGGATCCCGATGATCGGCTACCTTTATCCCATTTCCGAGGAAGTCGCCTCGAAGACTTCGATGTTTCGTCCGCCCTTGTAGGTGAGAAGCCCAAGGGAGGGGTAAGGAACCCAAGGAGGATGTGCCTCGCCCTTGAGGAAACCGTGTCCCGGGAGGTGGCTGATGAAGGGATTGTTCTCGCCGATGGCGTTGTGTATGTTATGTCCGATGGTGATGATGATGAAGGTCTTTTTGATGAGGAAGGCGATGCCCTTGGTAATGATGATGAGTCGGGACGGGCGGAGAAGTCGGGTGGTAGTGGGAACCTTGTGGTCAACCGTGATGCGGAGAAGGTTCTTTGTCGGGAGCGGGTTGCTAGGGGTTCTTCCTTCCGTGGCTCCGGTCGGGCGCGCAGTACCTCCTTCACCGTCTCGGGCCCTATGTGCAACTCTCTTGGGGCACTTATTTCTCCCGATTTCGCCTCCCGCCCGACGAGGAGAAAATTAATCTTTGTTTCGTTGTATGGCCAGTCTGAAAAGTACTTTTGATCTGTTTGGTGAGTTGAGTTGTTCGGGTGTCGCTTTCATATTTTAGGTAAGTGCGACCATGTTGGTCTTGTTTATAGGACATCAACCGCTCGTTGTTGAATGCTGCTCTCCAGCGCAGGGAGGTCGCCGAGAAGGAGAGTCTCCGCCTCTCGTTGCAGCAGGAACGTGAGCGATCTCGGAAGTTGGAGAAGGAGTTGGCCGAGGTCCAAGGTACTTATTTTTCTTTCAACTAGTCATGATTGATCTTGTAGTGCCAATATCCTGAGCTTAGTACTCCCTGCCTAGCCGAATCTTCTAGTGCGGAGGCCGACGCTGCCGTGAGGTGCCATTTGTTGAAAAGGGAAGTGAACATAGAACGGGATCATGTTTCGAACTTGCAACAGAGAATAGTTAACAAGGATGCTAAGATCGATCGTTTGGAGACCGATATTGAAGATCTTCAGTCCGAACTACATCGCTACGAGACGTTCGAGTACGTTCCCGAGGAAATTGACAATCTTAGGGCGAACTTAGCTCGGTTCCAGGGGGTTGCAGCCGATAAAACGTTGTTGGCTGACAACTTAGAGGGTCAGTGTGGTCGGCCGAGGCTTCAGTTCGAGATTTGCATGCGAGATCGTCTCCGGATCTTGGCGGAGAGGATCTTTGCCGAGAAGTGTAGCCGAGAATCCCTTGAGAAACTTAATGAATCCAAAAGGTCTCTCGAGGAGTTGGAGTGGGTTCGTTCTCAACTATCAGTGTCTGGGTGGGCCCACTCCCGTCAGAGGGCCGAGTGGAGTGATCACAAGAAGTATTGTCCCACTAATGAATTTAACGAACAACGATATTTAGAGCTTTCTTCGAAGCTGTCTTCTCTCGAGTGTAGCTTGTCTGAGTCTGAGGAGACCATTAGGGTAGTTGCCCCTTTATTGGAAGGTGGTGTGCCCCATGTTGTGCTTCTCGTCGTTATCCTAAGGCTATTGTTGTGTGACCGACCGTCCTCGTTGTTTTGGCAGCCGAGCGAGAAGAAGGCGGCATCACCGGGAGGAGGAGAACGTCCGATTGAAGGGGAGGGAGGCTCAGCTACTTGAGCGGGTGGCCACTGCTTTGAAGCGGCGTCGGCACACGGGGCGCGGGATCTTCCGCCGAGAAGGCGAAGTTTAGCGATGAACTTGTCTCGAAGGTTAAAGCCGGCGTGAAGGCGGTGCTTGATAAGAAGCGAGCTGATGCCGCTGCTAAGAAGGCGATCCCGGGACCCGTCCCTTCGAAGGAGTGAACGTGTATTTTGCAGCGCTGCGTCGCTTTCTTACCCTTTTCCTTGGGTTGTAATTCGTTTGAACACCTTTTAACTTCTTGCATAACTTATTATGGGGTGCTGCGTCGCCAGTTTGTTTGCTCTTCTTGCTACTGACGCTATTATTCTACCGATGTTATTATCCTTATTTATGTTGAGTTGCTTGTGTGTGGTTTGCTGTCGTAGCCTTGTTATGTATGCCTGTACGAATAGATAGGTTAGTCATAAATGCCGTTTCTGTCGAACACACTCAACGAGGAGGGTCATCGGGCCCGATGCCATGTCCTGACTGAGGCATCTCATCACCGTCTTTCGAGATCTAGTGGAAGGGAAGTTGGTCTTTCCTAGTTTCTATGGGATCGACATCCCAAGAAGTTATCGATTACTCTTCTTGGGCAAGTGATTTCGGCCACTTGCGAGGAGAGCAATGTTGATCGCTCGATCGTCGAGTACTCATGCCTCGACAATCGGCCACCGGTTTCCAACCGCCGGGCCCCCGAACTACCTCGGCACTTGCACACCGCCATCGCCCGAGTTCGAATAGTCCGTGTTAGTGTAAGTCGCCCGGCACTTGCACAATGCCATCGCCGGGTTCGAAACGACCATTCAGACGCACTTGTCATATTTCCAACCCCACGCGGCCTTTCACGGAAATAGATGACAAGATATCTTACCTGGTTTTATGGATGGTAGAGCTTTAGTCGTGCCGCATTCCACGGTCGTGGATCGGGTGTTCCGTCCGGCTTCAGTATCTTGTATGCCCCTTCTCCGACCTTCTCAACAATTGTGTAGGGTCCTCCCCACCGTGGTGCAAGTTTACCGCCCTTCTTGTCACGCTCATAGCTGGGTAGGTGCTTTAGTACCCGGCTGCCCGGTTGGAATTCTCTTGGTCGAACCCGTTTGTTGTATTCTCGTTGGATCCTTCGTTGGTAATTTTCCATCTTCCAGTGGCCATCTCTCTTGTTTCTTCTAGATCGTCAAGTTTGGCCAAGATAAGATCTGCGAGATGTTTCGCCTCCATGCTTCGGTCCTTGTGGTGGGTATCATCGCCTCCGTAGGCAGGATGGCTTCGGTCCCGTATGTTAACATGAAGGGTGACAATCCTGTTGCCTCCCTGCGGGTTGTCCTATATGCCCACAAGACGTTGTAGAGCTCTTCACACCATTCCCCATATTCTCCGTCAAGTTTCTTCTTCATGTTATCGGCGATAGTCTTGTTTGTGATCTCGGCCTGTCCATTGCTTTGGGGGTATAGGGCGTGGACTTGCTCTTTCGGATGTTGTAAGTGTTGAATAGCAGGTCGATGTTTTTTCCTTGTAATTGTTTCCCGTTGTCAGAGACGATTGTCCGCCGGAACCCCAAAGCGGCATATGATGTGTTCCCGGATGAATCGAAAAACATCCTTATCCCGTATGTGTCTTAGCGGAGCGGCCTCAACCCACTTGGTGAAATAGTCGGTGGCCACAATTAAGTACTTCCTTTGTCCCGATCCGACGTGTAGTGGTCCCACGATGTCGATTCCCCATTTAGCGAAGGGCCGGGACTGATGACGAGTTTAATGTTACGGCCGACGCATGTATCTTCTTCCCAAATTTTTGGCACTCGTCGCAAACGGTGGCCATATGCTTCGCGTCCTCATTCATGTATGGCCGTAAGTATCCCATGGTTTTAGCTCGTGCCGCTAGGTGCGACCCGAGCTGTGGTTTCATG
This sequence comes from Papaver armeniacum, assembly GCA_023531295.1. Classification (NCBI taxonomy): domain Eukaryota; kingdom Viridiplantae; phylum Streptophyta; class Magnoliopsida; order Ranunculales; family Papaveraceae; genus Papaver; species Papaver armeniacum. The sequence goes on from JAJJWW010010043.1 coordinate 64,033, forward strand.
ACCCCATAGTGCAATTCGTTAAGGATCATGTGCCCTCCTCCTTACTCATGCACTTTAGCAATGGTCCTAGATATGATTTTCTCGTATAGGGCGCCATCCCCGTAGTTCGTACGCAGCGGCTTTGCTCTTGATCTTGTTGATCTCGGAGTCTCCCCTTGGGCAACCTTCCTGTTTCGAGGTATTCATGGATCGGCTTCCTCCAATCATCGGTCCGGTATTGGTCGGTAGTGGTTGCCGCGACTTGTGCGCCGATATCCGCGATCTCTGCATCGAAGGCATTAGGACCCTCATGATTCTCGATACCTTCAATGCTTGAGTCTGTCAACATGGAAGCGATATATGCTAGGGCGTCCGAGTGGCGGTTGTCCTTCCTACGGATGTGTCGAAACTTGATGCTTGGTATACGGATGATGCAAGAATTGGACGAGCTCCCGGTATTTCGTAGTTGAGGGTCATGTATGGCGTATCGCCCATTGATTTGCTTAGGATAACCGGTTGGGAGTCGCTCGTAAGCCGTACCTCTGGATCCCCATCTCCACTATTAAGCGCGGGGCATGTACTACCGCCTCGTATTCCGTGACATTGTTAGTTGCCTTAAATTCGAGCCTAAAGGAGTGGACCATCTTTTTCCCTTCTAAGGTCGTGAAGACCAATCCCAAGCCCGACCCATCTTTATTAGATGACCCGTCCACGAAGACCTCCCACCGTGTCGGGCTGCATGACTCGAGTAGGTCGGATGGGTCTTCTCCATCTTCCTCCATTCCGGTATGTCTTCTACCTCGTCTTCGTCGCTGAGGGGGAAATCTGCCAGGAAATCGCCTTGCTTGTGCTTTTACCGCTGTTCTCATCTCGTAAACAATGTCGAATCGCTTTATTTGTGCACTCCACTTGGAGATTCGTCCCGACCGGTCGCATTTGCCGAGTCACGATTCTATGGGGGACTTTGTAAGCACCCCGATTTTGTGGGTTTGGAAGTATGTCCGAAGCTTCGTTGCGAACACTAGTGCTAATATCGGTTGCTCGATCCTGGTGTAGTTCCTCTCGGTAGGGCTCATGGTCTTGCTTATAAAATACACCGCTTTTCTTCCCCCCGTCGTTCTTGACTAGGACGGCGCCCGATGGCGTGACTAGTTGCCCCAAGGTATAGCGTTAGTATGTCTTCTCGCTCGGGTCTTCATAAAGCTTTGGTAGACTCGCGAGATGTTGCTTGATCTTTTGAAACGCTTCTTCACACTCCTCGGTCCATTTAAACTTTTCCCCCTTTCGTAGCGTCCCGAAGAAGTCCTTGCACTTGTCGGACGACCGCGAAATGAATCGCCCTGTGGCCGCCAAATTTCCGTTCAATCGTTGCACATCTTTTACCGTTAATTGTGCGACGGCATTTCCAACACGGCCCCGACCTTATCCGGTCGGCCTCAATTCCTTTGTCGGTGATTATGTATCCTAAGAACTTGCTCGAGGTGACCCAAAAGGTGCACTTGGCCGGATTGACCCTCATCTTGTACCTTCTCATGGTTTGGAATATGCCTCAAGGTCGTCGATATGCTTGTCGGCCACCTTGCTTTTGACCAACATATCGTCCACATACACCTCAATGGTGTCGTGTATTTTATCTTCGAACATGTCTTCCACCAGCCTCCGATAGGTGGCGCCAGGCATTTCTTAATCCAAATGGCATTTTGGTGTAGCAACACAGCCCTCTTGGTGTGAAGAAGGACGTATGCTCTTGATCTTCAGGGGCCATGGGTATTTGATTGTACCCTGAGTATCCGTCCATGAGAGTTATCGCCTTATACCCGACAATAGATTCCACTAGCTGGTCGATGCTGGGGGAGGAGGGAAGTCTGTCCTTTGGGCATGCCTTGTTCAAGTCACTATAGTCTATGCAGATTAAACGCCCCGTTTCTTTTAGGGACTATCACCATATTAGATATCCATTGTGGGTACCGAGCCTTCCGAATGATCCTGCTGCGTACAACTTCTTCGATTCGGCCTCCACCGCCGGTTGTAGCTCGGGTGCGATTCTTCTCATCTTCGCCCGATTGGTTTGAACTCGGGGTCTATCCGCAGAGGTGGTGCGAGCGGACATTCGGGTCTATTCCTTCCATATCGTGCATTTGCCGTGCGAATATGTCCATGTGCTCCTTCGAAGGGTTATCAATTGTTGGGATTGTTCACTTGTTAAGAGGGACCCTATCCTTACTAATCTTGGCTCCTCCTCGGTGCCCAGATTGACTTGCCGAGTTGGTTCTAGGGCCGAGAAATTGTTCTTTGGCTCGCCGATGGTTACCGGCTCCTGTGATTGCTATAAGGTCTCTTTCTCGCCGGCTTCATAGGTAGCGATGGCTTGCGACATTACCCTTTCCATCTCCTCGCCCGCCTCTATTTCCTTTGACTTCTTCCTTTCTTGACGTTTCCTTGACCGCCTCTCCTCATTCTCGTTGGACGTCTATTTGCACGCCTTTGCCTTGCCTTTGGGGATCGCCGGTACCTCTACCACTCCTCGGTAAGATGGGAACCGCAATTTCGATGATAAGCCGAGGCGACCCCTTTAATCCCCGCGAGCCGTGGCCGACCCCACTGCTTCGTATGGTGACACGACATCGACCACGCAAAAGTGGTGAGCGTGTCAAGGAACCCCTCCCCGTCCGAGACTCGGAGGGTGACTTCTCCCTTTGATCGTTATTCGTGCCGTTGAAGCCGTAGATTCGATAGGTGGACGGGACCAGGATATCATCGGACAACTCCATCCTTTTGAAAGTGTCGTAGAACAATTATTTCGACCGAGCTGCCTTTGTCCATTAGTATCCTGCGGACTCCCCATTCCTCGATCGGTAGGGTTATTACTAGGGGATCCCCGTGCGCTTGGCCGTTCAATGGGATGTCTTTTGCCGAGAAGGTGATTGGTCGCATCATCCATGGTTCCATGGGTAGGGTCTTGGCCATACCGAGGATTTCTTTGCTTCGATCGGTCCCTCTTATGGATTCTCGAGGTGATGCCTGTTCCCCGAGTCGTATCCCCGAGTTCTTTGAGTGTGATATGGTGTTACGGGGCGAACCGGGTGTCGCGGTTAATTCTTATCCGGTGTGCTTTGGGACATCCGGGTTCGGCAGTGTCGGCGATGTCTTGACGAAATGCCGTAAGTACCCATCGCGGATCGAGGCCGGACGATGTCTTTCACTTCTCTACAATCATTGGTTGAATGGCCGCAGGAATCGATGATAATGGCGGGATTCCGGGTGGTTCCTTGTCCCGTCGGGTGGATTCCCCGAGTCTTGGGATAACGGATGTCGTTCCTCTTTTCAACCTCCTTGAACACTTCTTCCAATGGCGCATTTAGCGGGGTATATGATCTTGGCTCGTGGCGAGGCTTCTTTCCTTTCTCGACCCAAACTTTCTTGTTTTCACCCTGGTGCTGGGCACCGGGCCTTTTCTCGGATCGTTTCGTGGCTTCTCGCGGGGTGGCCTCTTCTGCGGTGCTTGCCTCTTGTATTCCCCTATCTTGCGCTCCTTCCTGAATCTCCTCCAAGGCGATATAGTGCTCTTGCATCTTCCGGATCTCCCTTAGTGTCTTAGGCTTCTCCGTGTACATTGCCACCCAGATGGGATCCGACTTTCCTAGCGAGTTCTCGGCCGAATATCTCGTTGGTCGACCGGTGCTTTCCCTATATCCGTGCATAACTTCCTCCATCTGTCCCGTTAAAGAACGCAACGGCTCCCCGAGTCTTCGTGCCGGGGTGAACAACTTGTCGACTCGGGGGCCGAGCTATGTTGTTATGCATATAGGTCTCGAGAAAGGTTTCCACCAAAACCGCATAGCTCCCGACGGATTTATCGGGCAGGATGTAGAACCAACTCTTCGCCTCTCCCTCCAAACTGGCAGGGAAGAATTTGCACATGACCACATCGTGATTCTTCCACTGTAGCAAGGACATGCCGTACATCTTGATGTGTTCTCTGCGTCGCTCGTGCCATCAAACCTAGATGGGAAGATCGGCAGCGTACATTTTGTGGAAACGGTGTCCGGTCCAATTCCCTAGTAAACGCGCGTCTTCTCGGGGCTTCATTGATTATACGCTAACTTATCATCCTCGTTGTCTGCGATCGGTTTCTTAACCATCCGTTCGAGCCGCTCGATTTTTTGTTTGGTGGACGCGTCCGTACTATCATTGGTTGCTTCCTCATCGGCCGACGAATCCTCGGCTGGCCCATACCCTTCTCTTGGCCGATTAGGGTCGGGTATGCGTTCTCGGCTTGGTGAGGGGGGGTGGGGCGTCCCTCGGTGGAGTGTGGTTGCTAGAGGCGCCTCGGCTTGATGATCCTCTCGACCCCGCTCTCTTGTTGAGCCGGTAATTTCGTATTCTAGCGCCCAAAGTTTCACCTCTGCAGTTCTCTCATTAGGTCCTCTTGTCTTCTTTGGCTTGCCAGTATAGCGAGTAACATCGGGTCGGTGCTCTCGTGACTGGAGTGACCATTCACTTGGTGTCCCGTTGTGTTAGGGGGTGCGGTTGGGGGTCTCGCAGCGAGAGCGACAGGGGAGACGATCGGAGCCGTTGGGTGATCGATCGCCACTGGGGGAACAATCGAAGCTGCGGGGTGGCTAGCCGACGCCGGGGGAACAGTCGGAGCTGTGGGGCGGTTGACCGTTACCGGGGGGATGTCCCGATTAGGGTCCCCCCTTGCCAAGTGTACTTGCCTAAGCCTCTCAGCTTCTCGTTCTAGGTCTCGTTGGTACTCTGTCGGTTGTCTTTCTCTCCTTCGTTCCTCGCGTATCGTTTGAACTTCCTCCTCCTCCTCGGTATCCGATGCAGTTCTCCCGTCTTCTATGCTGCCCTCATTCCTCGGCCCCATCTGGCTCGGGTTGATCCTCAACATCCCGGGTGGGAGATCGTCATCTCGGCCCAAATCGACCTCCTCGTCGACCGTAGTGATGCCTTTGATCAATGCCTGAGTCTCGCCCCGGTTGTTAGGTCGACGATCTCCGTGCCGAGAATCCGTGAGTCCCTCTTGCCCACTAGATTCCGCCGTGACCCGGTTCCTCAGGATCCTGCTCGTCCTGGAGGTACTTGCCATTGCCTTTGTTATCGTCTTCGTTCCTCGGCTCGCCTATCCGTTCGTACCTACGTCAGCAAAGGACACAACACTTACTTCGAACTGCTTTCGAAAAGGTTAAGGATGAAGTACAGCAGCGCAAGGTGGGGCAGGTTTTATAGTACACTTCCGTTTACGCTAGCGTGTTGGTCTCAGCAGTCAGGTTGTTTTGGCCCTAAAAGACAATTTTTAGAAGGCTGCCCCGACACATCGCTTTCGGTACTTTCCCTATGCATTGATCATTATTTGTCCTAACATTCCCCGCGCCAGGAGTCATTGACCACCCGTACATTAAATCGGTAGGTCTCTTTCTTGGCGACGATGGATAGTAACAACGACCCTTAACGTCCGTCGTGCTTATGGTCTTCCCACGAAGTGAATCATGGGATATTTACGAGTTTTCTTCTATCGATGTTTGACGGCTTCATGCGGGGATCAAAATGAGGTTCGCCTAACGTGCCGCTCACTATAATCCTTCCAGCCATGGCTTCCGAAGACCGGACTCAACGATTCCGAGCTAGTCTTGCTTCTACCATTGTTGTACTTTGCTTAACTAGTTACAAGGAAGGGTTCAAACGGCGAAGCGAGTAAATGAAGGCAAATGTAACGACGTATTTCCTTAAATTCTGAAGGTGATAAATCTAGCCGCAGGCGTCTCGATCGTCGAGTTTTTCACTAAGCATCGACTATTTTCAACGGATGTTGATAGAGCCGTTGAATCTCTCTTTTATCAAGATCTCAAACGATAAATCCGTGCGAGATGGGGTTTCCTTCTAGCTTCTACCAACATCGAAAAGATGTTATTTTGGGAGCTCGCGGATCTTCCAACAACTCATTTGGGGTGTCTTAAGCAAGTATCTTATCCTATTGAAACGGTCTTGACGACCTTCTAAACGTAAGACACATTTTTCAGTAGACGCAAAGACAATGAACAGGGACACTAAGCGGACTCACAGCGAACTTGATAAGGTTTTGTTATGAAAGGAAAGATAAAGACCAAGAGAAAATCCGCAAGGTTTTGTTAGCAAAACAAAAATAAAGAGCAAGAATCAAACTCCGCAAGGTTGTGTTAGGAAAACAAAAAAAAAGAACCAAAAGAGTTTCTCTCTTAGCGTCAACTAGCACACAAAGTGGCTTAGGAGCTTGGATTTTCCTCTTTTGGTAACGATCTCAAGGTATCCGAAGATGTTACTCGGTCCCCTTAGTTTGGCGCGAGAATGTAGATGTGGAAAATCCTACAACTACATCCAAAGAATCATAAATACACACACCATGAAGTAAACAAACAAGAGATGCACAAGAACACAAGATATACGTGGTTCGGTATGATTACCTACGTCCACGGGGGTAAATGGATGATATTATTACTTGATTCAAGGTTATAAAGTGTGTATCTCACTAACAAATACTCTCTTCTCACTCTCTAGTTCTTGATGTTCTCTCTCTCTCCCTTACTGATTGACCTCCCCTTAGCTCTCTACATGGCTCTCTATTTATAGTTACATATGATGATACATCCAAGTTACAGTGTTGGGCCTAATACATCTTCCTTGATGATCTCTTCGGGTGTCTACCCGATGCTTCAACCGACCTTCCCTTCTGCCCAAGATGAAGTATCTGGCCGAGCGGTGGCTGCATCCGATGTTGCTTGTTAGGTGGTGTTGATCGATGTCGCCTTCTAGGTTCTCGGCCGAGTTTGACCGAGTCTTCCTTATGTCTTTACCTACTTTGTCAGAGCATTAAATGTCCTCGAACCCGAGGGTCGTCACATCAGAACTTTTTCCTCCCCTTTTGCCTCGATCTCTCGACTTGTCTTCATACCTCTTTTTTCGTGCCCAGATCTGGTGGGGTGATTCAGTGCTTTCACTACTTCGTTTTCTTTGGTACGCCCTCGACTGGGATGGCTCCACCTGTCCCTGTGGATTATTCACACCTACAATATGTATACTAATTATGCATACTTACTACAAATAAATCATTGACATAAACACAATTTTTTCTAGACAATTTAAGATAATATCTAATTACAAAATGATTTCGTTTTGGAAAGATTTCATTTTACCATAAAATATAAATCTCTAATTAATGACTGAGTTCAAATCTTAAATAATTATAATCATCTATGATATAACTAAATTTGAACGTGATTAATGTTCATCAAATCTGATCTAATTTAGTTTTAGTTGGTAACATGATACCCGTCTCAAAGTTAGCTTGTGTGGGTTCGATCCTCTCCACCATCACACTATTTTTGTATGGGTAAATTGATGTTTCTAATAATACAGGCTATAGCAGGCCGGCCTGGCAGGCTCCATACATGCCCAGGCTAAAGCAGGCCCGGCTAAGGCTGTACATGGTCCGGTACGGCCCGGTTCTCCTATGGAACCGGTCCCTGTACTTGGTGTTGACCGGTACTTCCTTTTGAGGACCGGTACCTGTACTTGTACCTGGTGTTGTAACTGTATTTCCAGTACCGGTCCGGTTCAAGACCGCCGAGTTTTTGCCCATATTTGGACACGAAGAAAGAAAGAAAAACTCCATCAGTATTTTGACACGGAGATGAAGTAAAGATACAAACTACAGTAGAAGAAAGACCAGAAACAAAAAAAAAGGTTCTTAGCCTCAGTATAATGGCTCCAGTTTACAAATTCATCATAGGGATAATCATAACATACACTTCTCCTCGATCGTTCCTCGTAATCTTCTTAGGATATATAATCATACACAAAATAATCATCATCAGAACTACCATCTTAATTATTAATACTCAGCAAGAAGATAATAAAGATGAAAACCAAAAGTTTATACATAAAAAAAGGGAATTACCTTTGACCTGATTCCATTAGCACTACTACTACGAGGATCCACACCTTCTTGTTTGTGTTATCATACTGAAGATCCACATCTTCTTAGATTTTCTCTCAACATTCAATGGAAGAAAAAAATGAAAAGAACAACCTAGAAACAGATATGAACTATCTTATAATTTCTATGACAATACCTAAATTGTAAGGCTAAGATTCATTTCTAGAGATCTAATCAATGGTTAAAATTAAACAAGTACCTTGGTCCGGTACACTCCGGGACTCTTGATGGAACCGGTCCCTTACTCATATACAAACGGTTCTTATTTATAGTCCCGTTCCCTATACCGCCTAGTCCGGTTCCGGTCCTATTTTACCGGTTCTGATCCGATTCCTGTGCAGCCTTAGGCCCGGCCGTAACAGGCTAAAAGGCCGATTAAAAAACTTTATCCTGGGCCCAACCTGGCCTATTTAAACACAGTCCAGGCCAGGCTTTAGCCTGCCAAATACAGGCCGGACAGACCAGGCCCATGCCGGCTTGGCCTCTTTGACACCTCTACTGAAGTCTGAAAGATGCTATCTTTGTTAATCTGGAGTTCTGGACGCCATGACCAATGCAGTTGTGGTTTGATATGCCTAATTGAGTGGTGATGTTATGAACATCCCGACAAGTTTAAAATTTCCAAGATGCTAGCCCGACCCAGTCATTTCTCTTAGGAAAGGTACCTCAAACTATTCATGCCTAATTCCAGAGTTGAATTCTCCAATTGCTTAACTTCAATTCAGTTAGATCCCAAGTTGCGTGGTTGCATTTGGATGATCTTATACGTTGCGGATGAAGATTGTATATATGGCAGGCATACGCAAGTATCTATTGTCATATATTGGGCCGGTGTCATTGTAGTACAGTGGTAAAGTTACTGGGTGATGATACTAGTGACCTAAGTTCGAAACTCGCTAGCACCAAATTCTTTACGGATCAAAAAAAAGATAAAATTTTTGCAGTAGATAATAGGGAAAGATAAAGAGGCACAAATAGAGATATTTCATTCATTAGCTTTTGAGTGTTACATAGGTAGTCCTTTATATACAATAGGAATAGAACCTTAGTTACTATATTGGGCCGCGCATCCGTGGGCTAAAGCCTTACAACACTCCCCCTTGTACGGTCCAATAGAACTCCATATGCAGTACTTCTCATACAACTCTTCGGATGCAGGTCTTCAAATGTAATTCTCTCATTGATGACTATTGTGTCTAAGCAATCCCTTCATTAAAACTTTGACAAGGAAAACCCCGTGGGACAAAACCTTGGTATAGCTCTTCACATGTAGTACTTCACATGTTTTCTTGTATTTTACATGCAGTTCATCAAATGTAATACGATCTTCAAAGATTATCGAGTCTAAGTTAATTGTCTCGTTAAAACTTCGCCAGGCTAACCCAGAGGGATAAAACCTGAACTAAATAAAAAGAGTACAACATTAAATAAGCTTAGAACATAGTTGGATGCGTATAGGTTGCCTCATTAAAACCTTGAAAAGGAAAAAACCAGTGGGATAAAACCTTGACGAAGGGAAAAGAGTACAACATGACCGATTCAACTAAAAGTGATCTATTGAAGATGATAACTTTGCTCCGTTGAAGTTGACTAGTTTCTTTACAACTCCCAAGGCAGAAAATCATCGTGAGAAAGATAATAAACTTAGTGGGAAATTACATTCCCAGTGTTTGTTGTTGTCTCACTAAAAACCTTGCCGAGTAACAAAACTTGTGGGAAAAAGCAACCTCGGTGAAGGAAAATATTTCAACACACCATTAGATGCTCCTCTTGATGTCAGACAATTTTCATTAGTCTAATGCAGTCAAAAGGAGTTTATCATACTTTACTTTGGTGACTTGAATGTTTATAAGACCATGTTGTTGATTCTGGAAGTTACGTTGCTTAACAGACTATCGCTTTTCATTTATTTGATTCGGATATTGTCAGTAATATCAACGCGATTTTTATGTCTTCAACGTTCAACATACTTGATGTTTTTAGTGTTGTCTCGCTAAAAACCCTGTCGAGTTAGAAAACCCTTTGGGAAAAACTATTCTCGATCGAAGGGAAAAAGAGTACAACACATCTTCAATTTCGAATTTAAATATGTCGACATCATATCCTTGGATCCTCCCCCTGATGTCGGCATTTCCCCCTGATTACTTTCAGAGTTGTTCCAGACAGTTCCTCCAGTCATGTACTTTTCGAAACTGAATATATCAGTAATGACTTAGAAAATAGTCTACCATATCTCCCCCTAATTACTTTCGTTGGAGAAGATATTATTTCCTTCATAATCAACAACCTTTGGATTGCAGTTCCTATAGCATTCATTTTTTATGTCTTTGCATGGATAAAACAAACTCATGTCAATGGTTACTTTTAAGTATATGATTACGTCCATTATACCATTCCAATGATGTTGTGTTGGTGCTGAGCTATATCTAGCTAACAAGTTCACTGAGGATGTAATATTTGGTAGAGTACATTATGCTAAGTACACCAATGCGTCTACTGCACTTAGATATGGGAATTTCATATCCCAGCACATCTTCATCATCTTTCTTTAGATGAAATGGTCATTTACTTATTTTGTACTTTAACTAATCATAGGAGTGCTATCGTGGATGCATGTCTTTGTTAAATTTCCCGACAACTTTATACATATGCAAACTGGTGGAATAATATACCACAAGCTCGGATTCGGTCGAGCTTTCCCAGATTTTTCATCTCAAATTCGGATTTCAAATAGCTCTTAAGGTCTCTTATTACATCAAGAGTACCCATCATATTCGTACCATCGACATAGATAGCTACAATTCCAAATCAAGAACTTTCTTGTGAATACGCAAGGAAAATAACTTACTTTTCTATCCCCTCCAAATCAAATAGTCACTTAGACGGGTATACCACATCCTCTTAATTGCTTCAATCTATAAATGAGCGTTATATCTAACTGTAAATGCACTCTGTGGTTTAGAGTCAGTTGATTTGGGAAACAAAAGGCTAAGTACTTTTGTATTCTTTCAGAGATACGTAAGAACCACATACATATGCTGCATTTCAAGTCCTTTTGAAATTACCATGCTAACTAAGTAGCGGAACGTTATAACGTTCATTACAAGAGGACAATTCCAGGGCTTTGTGAGAAACCTTGCGCCACAAGGCGAGTCTTGATACTTTGAGACTTCATTCTTCCCATTGTGCTCTATGACAAATAATCATGTATGTCCCATAGGCTTTACACTTGGTTGGTTAACCCTACCACACCAAATACCCGTATATCTGCCAAAGAACTAAGTTATACCTGGATTGTGTAGGCCAAATATGCTATTTATTTGAAATCAATAAAAATAAAGCATGGTTCGATCTCATTGTGCTCCACTTCTTGAGCAACTATTTATGGATTATATCATCACTGTGCATGCATGATCCTTCCATTGACTCATGTGCATTCTCATAATCCGTCAGGATTTTATTGTTCTCTAGAATCATTTAAAACTTCGGAGCGTCCTCCAGTATTGATTCATGGACTTAGTCGGAGACAATAAAATGAGATGATTTCATTAATGATACAAATTAGGTTGTGCCTTACTCATCTACTTACTTTCTAGGTGAGCATTGATCGAACCTGGTGGTCTCTCCATCTTCCTTTATGAAGCCACGACCTCAATTACACTTCCACCAAGTGTAGTTGCAACACCTTAGTCTATGGTGTACCCCATACTGAGGATTTATAACCTTACATGAATATTTGCAGTTGGTATGTGTGATCTTTTCACTTTAGCGACATCAGTGTACATTCTGAAAATAGATTATTCTTTGTCACTTCACATTACATTTGTGGAATACAAGAATCAATATGAGACACAATGGGAACACACCACGATAATTCCTGTCGTTCCCTTATAAATTTTTTTTTTATCTCCCCCTAACGACGGGAAGACCGTCTCATTAAAATGACAACCCGCAAATCTAGCGGTAAGAGATCTCCTGCCAAATGTTTGAAAATGCGGATAATTGTTGGGAACTCATTTCCAACATAACTACTTAAAAGATTTGAAGACCCATCATAGTACGATTTAGAATCGTTATGGCACATGTATAGTGCAACCAAAAATGTGTAAGAACACGAATGTCAGGCTTAAATCTAGTTACCAACTGGTACGCAAAAAAGGTTGACTAATATTGGGGTCTAAAAAACGAATTAAGTAAATATGCGCGTAATATTGCATATCCCCAAAGCAATAAAAGGTAGGTTAGTATGCATAACCTACTCCTTAGGTACCATCTGTAACCTTTGATGGTAGCCTCTGCGAGACCATTAGGTATAAGATGCTCTATATTAGTCTTATTAAACATGCAATATTCATCAAGAGATTTTGATATAAATTCTCTAACATTAACAAGGGTGGTGAGCCTTTGCACTTTGCATTGTGTAATATGTGCTAGGAATTTTCAAACGCAAATTTCTTGGGAACTATAACTAGTCCAAAATGTCAAAACATTCACCAGATCCAGAAATCACTTTAAATGGTCTGCATTCTGCATAAATTTTTTTTTTTTTAAATTTCACCTTGTTTTCTTTGTAATATGGATTGTTTACCGTTTGCATCTAAGGATGGTCTCAATCCTATTTCCATCAAGACTTTGTGAAATGAGTGATATGCTTTCTTACTTAGAAGCATAATGGGAGGGGAGAGGGAGTTGATAGTAACCCTAAAAACAAAATATCAAAGTCTATTGCCGCAAGGTCGAGCTCGTGCTTGATAACGTTTTTGCGGTAGAATTGGAAAGAAGAAGACAAAGAGATAAGAGAAACAGGGACGATCTTTTTGATTTATCACCACATTACATATCTATAATATCCTTATATACATGTAAGGGAAACCTTAGGTATAGCTAGTTGGGCCGTAAGCCCTACAACAAAAATAATAATATTGGGTCTGACTTTTTAATCTGCATGGCTTTTATTTCGCTAGTGAACTAGGAGGTTTTACTTTTGGCGAGATTTCAAATCCCCTAATTACAGTATTTTTGCTAGTGTGCCCCTTCAAGATATGCATTACCATCTCCCATGGTCAATTAGCATCTTCCTGATTGAAAAACCATTGTCGTCAATATATCAAAGCAGAGGGTAAACTCAAGTTTCAAAATGTTTCAAGAATTTTGCAAAGTGTATGTGGAGCCATCTCGTAAACACTTCAACACTAAACTGAATCTAAGGAAAATTTTGAACAGCCGACACTTAGCGTAAACATTAAGATGGCCTAAATGGGTCTTGGTTTAAAAATACTTAAATAAAAGTATCGCAATTTTAGTTTCTAAAATTTTTACGCTTTTCATATTTATGAACTTAGACAATCTTCAAAATTTTCAAAACTAAGCTTTTTAGATGTTTTTTTCTCTCTCTCCCTTAAAACTCTCTGAAACGAAAACTCCCGCCCGAATCTTCTCTGCTCAAATTGGCTCCTTTGGGGATGATCTGAGCAGACCAAATCAACACCCAAGCTCTATTACACCCTGCTTAACACTACTAATTTTTATTTTGTTAATTCTCTTGCGGTTGTTCTCGATTTGTTTTATATATCTGTGATTGTTGATGTAGGCTTGTGATTTATCTCTGAGAAGAAACCAGAGCATGTCATCATTCTTAGTCCTGATTTATGAACAACTCGAAGAAACATCTTCATCTTCATCTTCACCAACCCTAAGAAGATCTGTGATTTTATCTGATGACGGGGAAGATCAGAGTTCTATTTTTATCTTTCTAGGTCTATGTGATATTCCTGTTTTGGGGTGTTTCACCGAGCTACTTTTCTTTAGATGTAGATTTGTTTCAACTAGTAATTTTTCAGTTTTAAGATTTCAGCAACAGGTACTCAAACGCCACCATAGGAAGCAACAATATGTTCTAAGACACCAGCAATACCAACAACTCTTAGTTTTCGACCCGTGATGACCGATTTATGCTCTCGTCTTTGTTACTTAATTTGAAAAAGCTTTTGACAAATGGGAGGATCTTTGGATCCATTTATACCCGGTTCATATGTTTTACCATGTTCATGTTTATAGAAAAACCCTTGAGAAATGGTTGGATCTTTGGATCCTAACACTTGTACAGATTGTATATTTGTTATATTGGTTGGATGTTTTACTTTTAATCCAAACTAGGCCATTTAAACTTGTTCTGCTCCTTAGAAAGTTGGTTGAATGGTTAGGATTCTGCTTCAGTTCAAGTCTTGAAACTATGTTTTTGAGTGGCCTGATTGTGATTGTGTTTGCTGTCTGCTTGAGATACTTGTAATTTCTTGAAATTTCCTGGTTGGGTATGTATTCTCTACCGATTTTAAATCGGATTATTATTATCAATACAATTGAGGCTTGCCTTTTTTTCGAAAAAAAAAAAGAACTTACATAATCTTATGAGCACTATTTGTTCTACTTCCGAATTCAAAGCTTAAATAAATGAAGGGTAATTCACCTAATAAATTGATTACCTCCGATGGAGATTTTCATTGTCTAGGCGAAAAGAGTTAACGGTTTCTCTAAATGTATTAAACAGTTTTTTTAAACTAAAATTTTTATACTTACCCATGTTCGTTTGGATATGACTTATAATCTGAATTTCACTATGTTTATGACTTGGCATGAGACTCATGTTCGATTAAGTGTTTTTTTTCTTCCCTGATGTTTGACTTGCTTATACACTGATTGGAAGCTAGTTGAACTGGAAATCATTTTGTACTCGTTCAAGTTAATTTATTTATTCGATAAAAAAAAGGAAAAAAAAAAAAAATAGCCGGGCATATTCCATATGCACATGTAAAACACCAGAATTTGCCACTTTTGCGCCCATTATGCATATGGCAAAGTGGTAGATGTATGTGTCAAAGTGTCAAATATACCACTTAGGCACACACGATGGATTTTCCAGCGAGGGATAGAGACTTCATCGCCCGCTGGTCATCCAATCGCTCGAGGTTCATACGGACTCCAACGCTAGTCTTTCCATCACTCGCTTCTTAAAACATCACCAAGTTGTTTTCTTTCATCGGTCAGGAATTCCCCCTCCTATAAATACTCAAGTTAAAACTCATTTCAACTCACACAAGAATTTCTAAATCTCTCTAGAATTTCTCAATTTCACACATCTTTCATACTATTCATCACTCTTCCAATTCTTCAATGAGCATGGCTGAAAATATGGACATGGCTCAGAGGAAACCAACATTCTGCCGAAAATCAAAGAGTTGTTAATCGATCCAATGTGCTGAGTCGAATAAGAAGGCGATTACCAAATTTATTACTGCGAAAGAGGAATGTATTTGTAGGAATAATAATGTTTTTTTAACTGAGACTTTCTTCATTGTAGATCCATTCCAAACCGAACATTTTGGGAAAGGATATTTGGGAAATTTCAAGAACAAACAATGGACCTCAATGATGTAGTTTTTACGGTGGTAAGTAGAGTATCGTTCGCTCGGACTTTTTAGAGATTTGGTTTTAAGACTAACTAAGAAAAGTACTAAAGAAAAATTTGTAAGATGATTAATGGGAGAAAAACTTAGGGTTTGGATTCCACCAAATCAATAATGTAAAATCATCATTCCTCTCTAAACAATATTCATGATATAACTCAAGACAGTTTTGAACCCAATCGCATATCTCGGAAAATATTACAGTTAAAATAAATAACAATGTATGTTGTAAACCGAAACGGTATAATCTCCTTCGCTTATAAAAGATCGATAGCTAAACTACCAACAATTATTATGAAGCTAAATAAGAAGAGAGATTAATTAAAACATTTAAGCTCGAAAAGAATATTTATTCAAAGAGTACTAAATTTCTTACACAATTTATTGGCTTCCTCCTTAGCCCGAGAGAACTAGCTTTCCATTACAAAATTGAAAACAAAACAATGGTGTCCGTTCTCGCCCCCCTCCTTCCGTCCGTCCAAAACTGCATTATATATATAGTCTCAAAAGGAACTTGTTTCCATTTTATTTTCAACACCACATCATCGGCCAATTGAATTCGCCACATGTTGAATTTAACCAATAAGGTTTCGCCACATCTGCCCAAATTACATTCGCCGTCTTTTGTCTTTTCACGTGCTCGTCTCTTCAAAAATGGAATGACAAGAAGCACTTAAGTTTCCATGTGCTCATCAGCCATTTAAAGAAACAAGATATCTTGTATGACCCAATTATTAATTTCCATGTGCTCATATATGACAAGAAGCACTTAAGTTTGCTCTGACATCCCTTTATAGAACTATTTCATAAAGCACATGCCAAATGGCTGTTCAACTTCCCAAAATTAAACTTTGAGCTCTTTGGACTTATTAGTGACAATTAATCTCCACGGACCCCAAGCTACATCCAGGTTCCACGACCGATCACTCCGTGAGCCATTCATTTTCTTTAACCAAGGCGAATCACACTGTGTGAGTAGGCGGATTCTTTCTGCCGACAACTTAAATATCCGTGTACATCAAAAGTATATGATTTCTACAAAAACATATTCATTTAAGAAAGCATTAATACTTATAATAATAATGTCATTATCACATGTTCTACATATCACATCCTGTTTAATCCCATGTTCTCTACGTGAGATTTAAAAGCAATTTTCGGAATGGGCTTAGTCAAAGGGTCAGCCAACATTCTATTTGTGGAGATATGTCTAAGAACAACCTTTCTTCGTGCAACCATATTGCGTATAAAGTGGAATCTCCTACCAATGTGTTTGGTTTTTCCATGGTATTTGGGATCTTTCACATATGCTAGAGCTGATGTGCTATCACTGTGAAGCAACACCGCTTCTTTTGCGTGTTCCGAGACACCAAGTCTCTTAAGAAATCTCCTCAACCAGACAGCTTCTTGGACGGCTGCCGCAAGTGCAACATACTCTGCTTCCATTGTAGACAGAGCAATACACTTTTGTTTCTGACTACACCAAGTGATTGCACCACCTCCAAGTTTAAAAACGTATCCTTAAGTGGATTTAAACTCATCTCTATCGTTTCTCCAATCGGCATCGCTAAATCCTCTGAGTCTAATATCTTAACCATGGTAACAAAGAGGGAGATTAGCAGTCCCTTTAAGATAACGAAATATCCTTTTAACTGCTTTCCAATGATCTGGTCCAGGGTTACTTTGGTAACGACTTACCATCCCTACTGCAAAACTGATGTCGGGTCTAGTATACAACATAGCGTACATAATACTCCCAACCGCAGATGCATATGGTACATTGGACATGTATTTATTTTCTTCCTCATTCTTAGGGCATTGATCGTTACTTAGGACACATGCTTTGTCCATAGGAGTGTCAGTGGGTTTACAATCATGCATTCGAAAGCGCTCAAGTATATTCTTTATGTAAGTCTCTTGAGACAAACTAAGAGTCTTTCTTGAGCGGTCGCGCGTGATCTTAACACCTAATACATAATTAGCTTCACCCATGTCCGTCATTTCAAAATTAGAGGACAACCACTTCTTAGTGGCGACAATTCCTTCTAGATCATTACCTGCTAATAGAATGTCATCGACATATAATGCTAGGATAAGAATGCTTTCTTGGGATCGTTTAATGTACACACAATGGTCTTCCTCAATCATTTCATATCCAACAGAGGTGATAGATTGATGGAAACGCATATACCATTGTCTAGACGATTGTTTAAGGCCATAAATGGAACGTTTGAGACGACAAACTTTGCGCTCTTGTCCTTTGACCTCAAAACCCGTTGGTTAAGACATGTAAATCTCTTCGTATAGTTCCCTATTAAGGAATGCAGTTTTAACATCCATCTGGAACAATTCTAAATCCAAATATGCAACAATAGCAAGCACGAGGCGAATTGAGGCAAACCTTACCACAGGAGAGAAGGTTTCCTCATAGTCAATACCCTCTTGTTGAGTATATCCTTTCGCCACTAGACGAGCTTTGTATTTTTCGATTGAACCATCCGCCTTGCGTTTAATTTTAAAGACCCATTTGTTTCCAATGGCCTTTCGCCTGTGCGGAAGATCAACCAACTCCAAAACGTCATTCTTATCCATTGATTTAATTTCCTCTTGCATTGCAAAAAGCCATTTATTGTAATCAATCAAGAGATGACTTCTCTAAAAGAAGTAGGCTCATCTTCAATACTCGAAAGATACATCAATATTCCCCTTCAATCTCAAAATGACGACGGGTACTTTTCCACGCTCACTTCTGCGTGGTTCAAAAACTTGTGTCTCTAGCGGTTCACTCCCACTAGGATGTAGACCATTCCCACTATCTTCAGCGATTATAGGTTGAGAAATTAATTCTCTACCTTCGATCGAAGATGGTAAGATATCTTCACTCTCTTCTATTTCAAAGAGTTCCAAATTTTTGTTAATGTCACTGATTCGAGGAAAATCATTTTCAATGAAAACAATATCTCTGGACTCTATCTCAGTCATACCTCCACTTGGATGTTCACCATACATCACATATCCTTTTGAGCAATCAAAATATCTTATAAAGACAAGCTTTCTTGCTCTAGGACCTAGCTTTCCATACACATGAGAAGCGTTGTGAACATAACCAGCTGAACCCCATGGGCGCAAATTACCTAAATTAGGTTTTTCGCCTTTCCAAAGTTCATATGGTGTAGAAGGAACCGATTGAGTTGGGACACGGTTCAAAATGTAGGCCGCTTCGATCATAATAGCATCCCCCCCAGAAAGATATTGGGAGGTTGGCTTGCGCCATCATTGATCTAACCATATCTAATAATGTCCTATTCCTTCTCTCTGCAATACCATTTTGTTGCGGAGTATATGGAATAGTAAGCTGTCTAGTTATTCCCTTACTCTCACAAAATTCCCTGAACAAATCGGATAAATATTCGCGTCCACGGTCAGTATGGACTGTCTTCAAACTCTTCCCATTTTGATTCTCAACTTCTGCAACAAAGCGCTTGAAACAATCCAAGGCTTCGTAGCGGTGAGCAATCAAATATACATAACCAAATCGCGTATAATCATCAATAAATGTGAGAAAATAAGAATAACCATGTCTAGCTTTAACATTCATAGGTCCACAAATATCGTAATGTACCACTCAAGAGGTTGAGCAAGACGTTTGGCCTTACCAAAAGGTTTTCTACAAGCTTTTCCTTCTAGACAAGGTTCACATACGGGTATGGAAACTTTGCGAGTGAGCCAAGATGGCCTTCTCTAGCTAACCGAGTCATCCTATCTTGCCCGATATGTCCTAGTCTAGCATGCCAAGTCACAAATCAATAACACTACTACTACTAGCATCAGACACTAAAGTCTCAGAAGAAATAGATTTAAACAAGTCTAATTTAAAGAAGTTATTACATAAATAACCATGTCCAAACAAAATACCATAAAAGAAGATGTCCAACCTACCGTCTTCTATTTTAAAAGAGTACCCTAAACTAAGAAGAGAAATAACTGAAAGTAGATTATGATGAATTCCTGGTACGTATAAGACATCGTGAAGTGTTAAAATGCGTCCAGAGCGCATAGAGAGGCGATATGTGCCGATTCCCATAGCATCCTCACATGTGCCATTGCCCATATAAACTCTATATGTACCACGTGAAATACGTCGATAATCTACGAACCCCGCTCGATCTCGAGCTACATGTTTTGTTGCTCCCGTATCTACAATCCATTCGGGAGAGAGTGAGCAACCATTACATGTGAACACACAGATGTGTAAACGAGTTAAATGAACAAAGTACCTTTTTCGGCTCGGTGCACTCACGGCCAAAGTGTCCTTTGTTTCCACGGTTATAGCATTTCATCTTAGATTTGTCTTTTTTAAAGACGCTTGCCACGATGGCGCTTAGTCGGGTTTTTCTGCCTTTTCCGCATTCCTTTGGCTATTTTTCTTTCGCTTACCTTGTGGTTTGCGCTCACCTTGAGCATACAAGGTAGCCACACGTGTCGCCTCTTGGCGTTCAGCTTCAAGCTCAACGTGTCGAGAGATGTCAGAGAAATTCTTGATGCTTTCATTATGAGTAAGAATTTGCTTCATATGCACCCAAGAATCGAGGCAATGATCTTATCATGACTAAAACTTGTTGTTCATCACTTAGAACATTCCCAGCAGATTTCAACTCACGAATCATTGACGACATCCTTCTTAGATGTTCTGTCATTGAATGCTTGGGATCCTTTCGGTAGACCTCAAATTTCAGCACTAAGCTGCGAAGTCTAGTGGTGGACGTACCACCAAAGTCACATTTTATTTGGTCCCACATTTGCTTGAGGAGGAAACTCCTCATATTCTCCAATAAGATCATTGTGCATGCTACTCAACATAGTGTGGCGTGCACTACGATCTTTCTTAACCCAAGTTTCGTAGGCTTCAAGATCACGACGGTGTTGGGCAGTATGACCCTCTGCGGGTCGGACCATTTCATTTGTTAGGAGTTCCATTTTTCCTCCTTCATCCAACAAGTATCGGATTTTTCTATGCCATACATCATAGTTCTTCCCATCAAGTTTGTCACCCTTATTGAGATCAGCAATCACATTGTTGCTAGCCATTTCTACACGTTTGTTGCACAAAGTTGGACATTATTATTATGTGTACACTCACTATATTGTCTCAAAATCTAATTGATAAAATTCATATCTACAGACAAATCCGAGATCGAAAATTTCGCTAGGCTCATAATCATCACCCAAATATGCATTTTAATTTAACCTCTATCAATTAATTTGGACTAATAAATATTGGTAAAGCACATAACTTAAGCCAATAAAACCACTTAAAATCAACCAACATATGATGATTAGTTATCTATCAACAGAGATAAATAAGCTACATATAAAAAAAAAAGGTACATCATGTGGAAAACGGACGCGAAAACAGGAGTTTCTTGCTACTAATTTTCAAAGTACCTCGCTGTTTATGGGTAAAAATCGTTTCTGCCGATTTCGGTAAATTCAGTAGGTGAGTGAGAAACTGTTTCAAACCCTAAACAAATGTGCTGCACGTGAGCACTTTATAGGTTCGAGAGATCAATGAGTACAAGTCCGGCCTAAACCAAGAAATGGCCGTTCCAGACTTGCTTCGGTCACAAAGTGGAGGAGAAGGGTTGATTTGGGGAGGGAAGCAAAGAAAGGTGTTGAGGAGAGTAGTATCTCGACTTGTATCAGAAAGTGAAAGCTTAGGAATCTTGCAAGAGATGAAAGCTTTTGGGAGAGCTTGCAAAGTTGCCTTTACGAGAGTGTAAGTGTAGTATATTTCTCCGACCGAGACTTGTTCTGCGGTGGAAATAGGTAAGACCTATTTATACAAGTCGAGATTGAAACGTACCTGGCCTCATGAAGGAAGAGAGTAAAGGGTGAAATAATGGGAGGACTTGGTAACCGCATGGTTCAATGGGTGAAAACGTTTTCACCTTTATTTCCTCTTTTATTTGACCGCTTTATTCCTTTTCACGCTTTCTTAATGTGAGCGTAGTGTACGCTGCATCTTTGTGACCGCCAAACCAAAACCCTAAAGAAGCATCCCCGCTTTGTGTTGATGTCTCGAGTGTTGGTTGCATCTTGAGTGCAAGTGGCGCTGCTAGTGGCGCGTGTGGCATGTGCCAATGGCATGTGCGGAATGCCTTGGTGGTAAGACCGTCTCATTAAAATGACAACCGCAAATCTAGCGGTAAGAGATCTCCTGCCAAATGTTTGAAAAATGCGGATAATTGTTGGGAACTCATTTCCAACATAACTACTTAAAAGATTTGAAGACCCATCATAGTACGATTTAGAATCGTTATGGCACATGTATAGTGCAACCAAAAATGTGTAAGAACACGAATGTCAGGCTTAAATCTAGTTACCAACTGAGTACGCAAAAAAGGTTGACTAATATTGGGGTCTAAAAAACGAATTAAGTAAATATGAGCGTAATATTGCATATCCCAAAGCAATAAAAGGTAGGTTAGTATGCATAACCTACTCCTTAGGTACCATCTGTAACCTTTGATGGTAGCCTCTGCGAGACCATTAGGTATAAGATGCTCTATATTAGTCTTATTAAACATGCAATATTCATCAAGAGATTTTGATATAAATTCTCTAACATTAACAAGGGTGGTGAGCCTTTGCACTTTGCATTGTGTAATATGTGCTAGGAATTTTCAAACGCAAATTTCTTGGGAACTATAACTAGTCCAAAATGTCAAAACATTCACCAGATCCAGAAATCACTTTAAATGGTCTGCATTCTGCATAAATTTTTTTTTTTTAAATTTCACCTTGTTTTCTTTGTAATATGGATTGTTTACCATTTGCATCTAAGGATGGTCTCAATCCTATTTTACTGAAGACTTTGTGAAATGAGTGATATGCTTTCTTACTTAGAAGCATAATGGGAGGGGAGAGGGAGTTGATAGTAACCCTAAAAACAAAATATCAAAGTCTATTGCCGTAAGGTCAGAGCTCGTGCTTGATAACGTTTTGCAGTAGAATTGGAAAGAAGAAGACAAAGAGATAAGAGAAACAGGGGACGATCTTTTTTGATTTATCAGCCACATTACATATCTATAATATCCTTATATACATGTAAGGAAACCTTAGGTATAGCTAGTTGGCCGTAAGCCCTACAACAAAAATAATAATATTGGGTCTGACTTTTTAATCTGCATGGCTTTTATTTCGCTAGTGAACTAGGAGGTTTTACTTTTGGCGAGATTTCAAATCCCCTAATTACAGTATTTTTGCTAGTGTGCCCCTTCAAGATATGCATTACCATCTCCCATGGTCAATTAGCATCTTCCTGATTGAAAAACCATTGTCGTCAATATATCAAAGCAGAGGGTAAACTCAAGTTTCAAAATGTTTCAAGAATTTTGCAGTGTATGTGGAGCCATCTCGTAAACACTTCAACACTAAACTGAATCTAAGGAAAATTTTGAACAGGCCGACACTTAGCGTAAACATTAAGATGGCCTAAATGGGTCTTCAGTTTAAAAATACTTAAATAAAAGTATCGCAATTTTAGTTTCTAAAATTTTTCTGCTTTTCATATTTATGAACTTAGACAATCTTCAAAATTTTCAAAACTAAGCTTTTTAGATGTTTTTTTTCTCTCTCTCCCCTTAAAACTCTCAAACGAAAACTCCCGCCGAATCTTTCTCTCGCTCAAATTGGCTCCTTTGGGGATGATCTGAGCAGACCAAATCAACACCCAAGCTCTATTGCACCCTGCTTAACACTACTAATTTTTATTTTGTTAATTCTCTTGCGGTTGTTCTCGATTTGTTTTATATATCTGTGATTGTTGATGTAGGCTTGTGATTTATCTCTGAGAAGAAACCGAGCATGTCATCATTCTTAGTCCTGATTTATGAACAACTCGAAGAAACATCTTCATCTTCATCTTCACCAACCCTAAGAAGATCTGTGATTTTATCTGATGATGGGGAAGATCAGATTTATATTTCTATCTTTCGAGGTCCATGTGATATTCCTGTTTTGGGGTGTTTCGCCGATCTACTTTTCTTTAGATATAGATTTGTTTCAACTAGTAATTTTCAGTTTTAAGATTTGAAAGAATGGTACTCAAACGCCACCATAGGAAGCAACAATATGTTCTAAGACACCAAAGACAATACCAACAACTCTTAGTTTTCGACCCGTGATGACCGATTTATGCTACTCTGCTGTTACTTAATTTGAAAAAGCTTTTGACAAATGGGAGGATCTTTGGATCCATTTATACCAGTTCATATGTTTTACCATGTTCATGTTTATAGAAAAACCCTTGAGAAATGGTTGGATCTTTGGATCTAACACTTGTCTGATTGTATATTTGTTATATTGGTTGGATGTTTTACTTTTAATCCAAACTAGGCCATTTAAACTTGTTCTGCTCCTTAGAAAGTTGGTTGAATGGTTAGGATTCTGCTTCAGTTCAAGTCTTGAAACTATGTTTTTGAGTGGCCTGATTGTGATTGTGTTTGCTGTCTGCTTGAGATACTTGTAATTTCTTGAAATTTCCTGGTTGGGTATGTATTCTCTACCGATTTTAAATCGGATTATTATTATCAATACAATTGAGGCTTGCCTTTTTTTCGAAAAAAAAAAAAGAACTTACATAATCTTATGAGCACTATTTGTTCTACTTCCGAATTCAAAGCTTAAATAAATGAAGGGTAATTCACCTAATAAATTGATTACCTCCGATGGAGATTTTCATTGTCTAGGCGAAAGAGTTAACAGTTTCTCTAAATGTATTAAACAATTTTTTTAAACTAAAATTTTTATACTTACCCATGTTCGTTTGGATATGACTTATAATCGAATTTCACTATGTTTATGACTTGGCATGAGACTCATGTTCGATTAAGTGTTTTTTTCTTCCCCGATGTTTGACTTGCTTATACAACGATTGGAAGCTAGTTGGGCGGAAATCATTTTGTACTCGTTCAAGTTAATTTATTTATTCGATAAAAAAAAGGAAAAAAAAGAAATAGCCAGGCATATTCCATATGCGCATGTAAAACACCAGAATTTGCCACTTTTGCGCCCATTATGCATATGGCAAAGTGGTAGATGTATGTGTCAAAGTGTCAAATATACCACTTAGGCACACACGATGGATTTTCCAGCGAGGGATAGAGACTTCATCGCCATTTGGTCATCCAATCGCTCGAGGTTCATACGGACTCCAACGCTAGTCTTTCCATCACTCGCTTCTTAAAACATCACCAAGTTGTTTTCTTTCATCGGTCAGGAATTCCCCCTCCTATAAATACTCAAGTTAAAACTCATTTCAACTCACACAAGAATTTCTAAATCTCTCTAGAATTTCTCAATTTCACACATCTTTCATACTATTCATCACTCTTCCAATTCTTCAATGAGCATGGTGAAAATATGGACATGGCTCGAGAGGAAACCAACATTCGCCGAAAATCAAAGAGTTGTTAATCGATCCAATGTCTTTGAGTCGAATAAGAAGGCGATTACCAAATTTATTACTGCGTTAAAGAGGAATGTATTTGTAGGAATAATAATGTTTTTTAAGCGAGACTTTCTTCATTGTAGATCCATTCCAAACCGAACATTTTGGGAAAGGATATTTGGGAAATTTCAAGAACAAACAATGGACCTCAATGATGTAGTTTTTACAGTGGTAAGTAGAGTATCGTTCGCTCGGACTTTTTAGAGATTTGGTTTTAAGACTAACTAAGAAAAGTACTAAAGAAAAATTTGTAAGATGATTAATGGGAGAAAAACTTAGGGTTTGGATTCCACCAAATCAATAATGTAAAATCATCATTCCTCTCTAAACAATATTCATGATATAACTCAAGACAGTTTTGAACCCAATCGCATATCTCGGAAAATATTACAGTTAAAATAAATAACAATGTATGTTGTAAACAAAGAAACGGTATAATCTCCTTAAACATAAAAGATCGATAGCTAAACTACCAACAATTATTATGAAGCTAAATAAGAAGAGAGATTAATTAAAACATTTAAGCTCGAAAAGAATATTTATTCAAAGAGTACTAAATTTCTTACACAATTTATTGGCTTCCTCCTTAGCCCGAGAGAACTAGCTTTCCATTACAAAATTGAAAACAAAACAATGGTGTCCGTTCTCGCCCCCTCCTTCCGTCCGTCCAAAAACTGCATTATATATATAGTCTCAAAAGGAACTTGTTTCCATTTTATTTTCAACACCACATCATCGGCCAATTGAATTACGCCACATGTTGAATTTAACCAATAAGGTTTCGCCACATCTGCCCAAATTACATTCGCCGTCTTTTGTCTTTTCACGTGCTCGTCTCTTCAAAAATGGAATGACAAGAAGCACTTAAGTTTCCATGTGCTCATCAGCCATTTAAAGAAACAAGATATCTTGTATGACCCAATTATTAATTTCCATGTGCTCATATATGACAAGAAGCACTTAAGTTTGCTCCTGACATCCCTTTATAGAACTATTTCATAAAGCACATGCCAAATGGCTGTTCAACTTCCCAAAATTAAACTTTGAGCTCTTTGGACTTATTAGTGACAATTAATCTCCACGGACCCCAAGCTACATCCAGGTTCCACGACCGATCACTCCCGTGAGCCATTCATTTTCTTTAACCAAGGCGAATCACCTGTGTGAGTAGGCGGATTCTTTCCTGCCGACAACTTAAATATCCGTGTACATCAAAAGTATATGATTTCTACAAAAACATATTCATTTAAGAAAGCATTAATACTTATAATAATAATGTCATTATCACATGTTCTACATATCACATCCTGTTTAATCCCATGTTCTCTACGTGAGATTTAAAAGCAATTTTCGGAATGGGCTTAGTCAAAGGGTCAGCCAACATTCTATTTGTGGAGATATGTCTAAGAACAACCTTTCTTCGTGCAACCATATTGCGTATAAAGTGGAATCTCCTACCAATGTGTTTGGTTTTTCCATGGTATTTGGGATCTTTCACATATGCTAGAGGCGATGTGCTATCACCGTGAAGCAACACCGCTTCTTTTGCGTGTTCCGAGACACCAAGTCTCTTAAGAAATCTCCTCAACCAGACTGACTTCTTGGACGAGCTACATAAGCAAGTGCAACATACTCTGCTTCCATTGTAGACAGAGCAATACACTTTTGTTTCTGACTACACCAAGTGATTGCACCACCTCCAAGTTTAAAAACGTATCCTTAAGTGGATTTAAACTCATCTCTATCGTTTCTCCAATCGGCATCGCTAAATCCTCTGAGTCTAATATCTTAACCATGGTAACAAAGAGGGAGATTAGCAGTCCCTTTAAGATAACGAAATATCCTTTTAACTGCTTTCCAATGATCTGGTCCAGGGTTACTTTGGTAACGACTTACCATCCCTACTGCAAAACTGATGTCGGGTCTAGTATACAACATAGCGTACATAATACTCCCAACCGCAGATGCATATGGTACATTGGACATGTATTTCTTTTCTTCCTCATTCTTAGGGCATTGATCGTTACTTAGGACACATGCTTTGTCCATAGGAGTGTCAGTGGGTTTACAATCATGCATTCGAAAGCGCTCAAGTATATTCTTTATGTAAGTCTCTTGAGACAAACTAAGAGTCTTTCTTGAGCGGTCGCGCGTGATCTTAACACCTAATACATAATTAGCTTCACCCATGTCCGTCATTTCAAAATTAGAGGACAACCACTTCTTAGTGGCGACAATTCCTTCTAGATCATTACCTGCTAATAGAATGTCATCGACATATAATGCTAGGATAAGAATGCTTTCTTGGGATCGTTTAATGTACACACAATGGTCTTCCTCAATCATTTCATATCCAACAGAGGTGATAGATTGATGGAAACGCATATACCATTGTCTAGACGATTGTTTAAGGCCATAAATGGAACGTTTGAGACGACAAACTTTGCGCTCTTGTCCTTTGACCTCAAAACCCGTTGGTTAAGACATGTAAATCTCTTCGTATAGTTCCCTATTAAGGAATGCAGTTTTAACATCCATCTGGAACAATTCTAAATCCAAATATGCAACAATAGCAAGCACGAGGCGAATTGAGGCAAACCTTACCACAGGAGAGAAGGTTTCCTCATAGTCAATACCCTCTTGTTGAGTATATCCTTTCGCCACTAGACGAGCTTTGTATTTTTCGATTGAACCATCCGCCTTGCGTTTAATTTTAAAGACCCATTTGTTTCCAATGGCCTTTCGCCCAGGCGGAAGATCAACCAACTCCAAAACGTCATTCTTATCCATTGATTTAATTTCCTCTTGCATTGCAAAAAGCCATTTATTGTAATCAACTGAAGAGATGACTTCTCTAAAAGAAGTAGGCTCATCTTCAATACTCGCAGCATACATCAATATTCCCCCTTCAATCTCAAAATGACGACGGGGTACTTTTCCACGCTCACTTCTGCGTGGTTCAAAAACTTGTGTCTCTAGCGGTTCACTCCCACTAGGATGTAGACCATTCCCACTATCTTCGAGCGATTATAGGTTGAGAAATTAATTCTCTACCTTCGATCGAAGATGGTAAGATATCTTCACTCTCTTCTATTTCAAAGAGTTCCAAATTTTTGTTAATGTCACTGATTCGAGGAAAATCATTTTCAATGAAAACAATATCTCTGGACTCTATCTCAGTCATACCTCCACTTGGATGTTCACCATACATCACATATCCTTTTGAGCAATCAAAATATCTTATAAAGACAAGCTTTCTTGCTCTAGGACCTAGCTTTCCATACACATGAGAAGCGTTGTGAACATAACCAGCTGAACCCCATGGGCGCAAATTACCTAAATTAGGTTTTTCGCCTTTCCAAAGTTCATATGGTGTAGAAGGAACCGATTGAGTTGGGACACGGTTCAAAATGTAGGCCGCAGTCATAATAGCATCCCCCCAGAAAGATATTGGGAGGTTGGCTTGCGCCATCATTGATCTAACCATATCTAATAATGTCCTATTCCTTCTCTCTGCAATACCATTTTGTTGCGGAGTATATGGAATAGTAAGTCATCTAGTTATTCCCTTACTCTCACAAAATTCCCTGAACAAATCGGATAAATATTCGCGTCCACGGTCAGTATGGACTGTCTTCAAACTCTTCCCATTTTGATTCTCAACTTCTGCAACAAAGCGCTTGAAACAATCCAAGGCTTCGTAGCGGTGAGCAATCAAATATACATAACCAAATCGCGTATAATCATCAATAAATGTGAGAAAATAAGAATAACCATGTCTAGCTTTAACATTCATAGGTCCACAAATATCAGAATGTACCAGCTCAAGAGGTTGAGCAGCACGTTTGGCCTTACCAAAAGGTTTTCTACAAGCTTTTCCTTCTAGACAAGGTTCACATACGGGTATGGAAACTTTAGCGAGTGAGCCAAGATGGCCTTCTCTAGCTAACCGAGTCATCCTATCTTGCCCGATATGTCCTAGTCTAGCATGCCAAGTCACACAGTCAATAACACTACTACTACTAGCATCAGACACTAAAGTCTCAGAAGAAATAGATTTAAACAAGTCTAATTTAAAGAAGTTATTACATAAATAACCATGTCCAAACAAAATACCATAAAAGAAGATGTCCAACCTACCGTCTTCTATTTTAAAAGAGTACCCTAAACTAAGAAGAGAAATAACTGAAAGTAGATTATGATGAATTCCTGGTACGTATAACACATCGTGAAGTGTTAAAATGCGTCCAGAGCGCATAGAGAGCTGATATGTGCCGATTCCCATAGCATCCTCACATGTGCCATTGCCCATATAAACTCTATATGTACCACGTGAAATACGTCGATAATCTACGAACCCCGCTCGATCTCGAGCTACATGTTTTGTTGCTCCCGTATCTACAATCCATTCAGGGAGAGAGTGAGCAACCATTACATGTGAACACACAGATGTGTAAACAGAGTTAAATGAACAAAGTACCTTTTTCGGCTCAGTGCACTCACGGCCAAAGTGTCCTTTGTTTCCACAGTTATAGCATTTCATCTTAGATTTGTCTTTTTTACCAGCACGCTTGCCACGATGGCGCTTAGCTGGTTTTTCTGCCTTTTCCGCATTCCTTTGGCTATTTTTCTTTCGCTTACCTTGTGGTTTGCGCTCACCTTGAGCATACAAGGTAGCCACACGTGTCGCCTCTTGGCGTTCAGCTTCAAGCTCAACGTGTCGAGAGATGTCAGAGAAATTCTTGATGCTTTCATTATGAGTAAGAATTTGCTTCATATGCACCCAAGAATCAGGCAATGATCTTATCACAGCTAAAACTTGTTGTTCATCACTTAGAACATTCCCAGCAGATTTCAACTCACGAATCATTGACGACATCCTTCTTAGATGTTCTCATATTGAATGCTTGGGATCCTTTCGGTAGACCTCAAATTTCAGCACTAAGTGCGAAGTCTAGTGGTGGACGTACCACACCAAAGTCACATTTTAGCTGGTCCCACATTTGCTTGGCAGTAGGAAACTCCTCATATTCTCCAATAAGATCATTGTGCATGCTACTCAACATAGTGTGGCGTGCACTACGATCTTTCTTAACCCAAGTTTCGTAGGCTTCAAGATCACGACGGTGTTGGGCAGTATGACCCTCTGCGGGTCGGACCATTTCATTTGTTAGGAGTTCCATTTTTCCTCCTTCATCCAACAAGTATCGGATTTTTCTATGCCATACATCATAGTTCTTCCCATCAAGTTTGTCACCCTTATTGAGATCAGCAATCACATTGTTGCTAGCCATTTCTACACGTTTGTTGCACAAAGTTGGACATTATTATTATGTGTACACTCACTATATTGTCTCAAAATCTAATTGATAAAATTCATATCTACAGACAAATCCGAGATCGAAAATTTCGCTAGGCTCATAATCATCACCCAAATATGCATTTTAATTTAACCTCTATCAATTAATTTGGACTAATAAATATTGGTAAAGCACATAACTTAAGCCAATAAAACCACTTAAAATCAACCAACATATGATGATTAGTTATCTATCAACGAGAGATAAATAAGCTACATAAAAAAAAAAAGGTACATCATGTGGAAAACGGGCCGAAACAGGGAGTTTCTTGCTACTAATTTTCAAAGTACCTCATTTGTTTATGGGTAAAAATCGTTTGCGCCGATTTCGGTAAATTCGATAGGTGAGTGAGAAAACTGTTTCAAACCCTAAACAAATGTGCTGCACGTGAGCACTTTATAGGTTCGAGAGATCAATCTGTACAAGTCCGGCCTAAACCAAGAAATGGCCGTTCCAGACTTGCTTCGGTCACAAAGTGGAGGAGAAGGGTTGATTTGGGGAGGGAAGCAAAGAAAGGTGTTGAGGAGAGTAGTATCTCGACTTGTATCAGAAAGTGAAAGCTTAGGAATCTTGCAAGAGATGAAAGCTTTTTGGGAGAGCTTGCAAAAGTTGCCTTTACGAGAGTGTAAGTGTAGTATATTTCTCCCGACCGAGACTTGTTCTCTGGTGGAAATAGGTAAGACCTATTTATACAAGTCGAGATTGAAACGTACCCTGGCCTCATGAAGGAAGAGAGTAAAGGGTGAAATAATGGGAGGACTTGGTAACCGCATGGTTCAATGGGTGAAAACGTTTTTCACCTTTATTTCCTCTTTTATTTGACCGCTTTATTCCTTTTCACGCTTTCTTAATGTGAGCGTAGTGTACGCTGCATCTTTGTGACCGCCAAACCAAAACCCTAAAGAAGCATCCCCCAGTTTGTGTTGATGTCTCGAGTGTTGGTTGCATCTTGAGTGCAAGTGGCGCTGCTAGTGGCGCGTGTGGCATGTGCCAATGGCATGTGCGGAATGCCTTGGTGGTAAGACCGTCTCATTAAAATGACAACCCGCAAATCTAGCGGTAAGAGATCTCCTGCCAAATGTTTGAAAAATGCGGATAATTGTTGGGAACTCATTTCCAACATAACTACTTAAAAGATTTGAAGACCCATCATAGTACGATTTAGAATCGTTATGGCACATGTATAGTGCAACCAAAAATGTGTAAGAACACGAATGTCAGGCTTAAATCTAGTTACCAACTGGTACGCAAAAAAGGTTGACTAATATTGGGGTCTAAAAAACGAATTAAGTAAATATGAGCGTAATATTGCATATCCCCAAAGCAATAAAAGGTAGGTTAGTATGCATAACCTACTCCTTAGGTACCATCTGTAACCTTTGATGGTAGCCTCTGCGAGACCATTAGGTATAAGATGCTCTATATTAGTCTTATTAAACATGCAATATTCATCAAGAGATTTTGATATAAATTCTCTAACATTAACAAGGGTGGTGAGCCTTTGCACTTTGCATTGTGTAATATGTGCTAGGAATTTTCAAACGCAAATTTCTTGGGAACTATAACTAGTCCAAAATGTCAAAACATTCACTGAGACCAGAAATCACTTTAAATGGTCTGCATTCTGCATAAATTTTTTTTTTTTAAATTTCACCTTGTTTTCTTTGTAATATGGATTGTTTACCATTTGCATCTAAGGATGGTCTCAATCCTATTTTACTGAAGACTTTGTGAAATGAGTGATATGCTTTCTTACTTAGAAGCATAATGGGAGGGGAGAGGGAGTTGATAGTAACCCTAAAAACAAAATATCAAAGTCTATTGCCGCAAGGTCAGAGCTCGTGCTTGATAACGTTTTGCAGTAGAATTGGAAAGAAGAAGACAAAGAGATAAGAGAAACAGGGGACGATCTTTTTTGATTTATCAGCCACATTACATATCTATAATATCCTTATATACATGTAAGGGAAACCTTAGGTATAGCTAGTTGGGCCGTAAGCCCTACAACAAAAATAATAATATTGGGTCTGACTTTTTAATCTGCATGGCTTTTATTTCGCTAGTGAACTAGGAGGTTTTACTTTTGGCGAGATTTCAAATCCCCTAATTACAGTATTTTTGCTAGTGTGCCCCTTCAAGATATGCATTACCATCTCCCATGGTCAATTAGCATCTTCCTGATTGAAAAACCATTGTCGTCAATATATCAAAGCAGAGGGTAAACTCAAGTTTCAAAATGTTTCAAGAATTTTGCAGTGTATGTGGAGCCATCTCGTAAACACTTCAACACTAAACTGAATCTAAGGAAAATTTTGAACAGGCCGACACTTAGCGTAAACATTAAGATGGCCTAAATGGGTCTTCAGTTTAAAAATACTTAAATAAAAGTATCGCAATTTTAGTTTCTAAAATTTTTCTGCTTTTCATATTTATGAACTTAGACAATCTTCAAAATTTTCAAAACTAAGCTTTTTAGATGTTTTTTTTCTCTCTCTCCCCTTAAAACTCTCTGAAACGAAAACTCCCGCCCGAATCTTCTCTGCTCAAATTGGCTCCTTTGGGGATGATCTGAGCAGACCAAATCAACACCCAAGCTCTATTGCACCCTGCTTAACACTACTAATTTTTATTTTGTTAATTCTCTTGCGGTTGTTCTCGATTTGTTTTATATATCTGTGATTGTTGATGTAGGCTTGTGATTTATCTCTGAGAAGAAACCAGAGCATGTCATCATTCTTAGTCCTGATTTATGAACAACTCGAAGAAACATCTTCATCTTCATCTTCACCAACCCTAAGAAGATCTGTGATTTTATCTGATGACGGGGAAGATCAGAGTTCTATTTTTATCTTTCTAGGTCTATGTGATATTCCTGTTTTGGGGTGTTTCACCGAGCTACTTTTCTTTAGATGTAGATTTGTTTCAACTAGTAATTTTTCAGTTTTAAGATTTCAGCAACAGGTACTCAAACGCCACCATAGGAAGCAACAATATGTTCTAAGACACCAGCAATACCAACAACTCTTAGTTTTCGACCCGTGATGACCGATTTATGCTACTGCTGCTGTTACTTAATTTGAAAAAGCTTTTGACAAATGGGAGGATCTTTGGATCCATTTATACCCGGTTCATATGTTTTACCATGTTCATGTTTATAGAAAAACCCTTGAGAAATGGTTGGATCTTTGGATCCTAACACTTGTACAGATTGTATATTTGTTATATTGGTTGGATGTTTTACTTTTAATCCAAACTAGGCCATTTAAACTTGTTCTGCTCCTTAGAAAGTTGGTTGAATGGTTAGGATTCTGCTTCAGTTCAAGTCTTGAAACTATGTTTTTGAGTGGCCTGATTGTGATTGTGTTTGCTGTCTGCTTGAGATACTTGTAATTTCTTGAAATTTCCTGGTTGGGTATGTATTCTCTACCGATTTTAAATCGGATTATTATTATCAATACAATTGAGGCTTGCCTTTTTTTCGAAAAAAAAAAAGAACTTACATAATCTTATGAGCACTATTTGTTCTACTTCCGAATTCAAAGCTTAAATAAATGAAGGGTAATTCACCTAATAAATTGATTACCTCCGATGGAGATTTTCATTGTCTAGGCGAAAGAGTTAACAGTTTCTCTAAATGTATTAAACAGTTTTTTTTTAAACTAAAATTTTTATACTTACCCATGTTCGTTTGGATATGACTTATAATCTGAATTTCACTATGTTTATGACTTGGCATGAGACTCATGTTCGATTAAGTGTTTTTTTTCTTCCCTGATGTTTGACTTGCTTATACACTGATTGGAAGCTAGTTGAACTGGAAATCATTTTGTACTCGTTCAAGTTAATTTATTTATTCTGATAAAAAAAAAGGAAAAAAAAAATAGCCAGGCATATTCCATATGCGCATGTAAAACACCAGAATTTGCCACTTTTGCGCCCATTATGCATATGGCAAAGTGGTAGATGTATGTGTCAAAGTGTCAAATATACCACTTAGGAACACACGATGGATTTTCCAGCGAGGGATAGAGACTTCATCGCCCGCTGGTCATCCAATCGCTCGAGGTTCATACGGACTCCAACGCTAGTCTTTCCATCACTCGCTTCTTAAAACATCACCAAGTTGTTTTCTTTCATCGGTCAGGAATTCCCCCTCCTATAAATACTCAAGTTAAAACTCATTTCAACTCACACAAGAATTTCTAAATCTCTCTAGAATTTCTCAATTTCACACATCTTTCATACTATTCATCACTCTTCCAATTCTTCAATGAGCATGGCTGAAAATATGGACATGGCTCAGAGGAAACCAACATTCTGCCGAAAATCAAAGAGTTGTTAATCGATCCAATGTGCTGAGTCGAATAAGAAGGCGATTACCAAATTTATTCTTTGCGAAGAGGAATGTATTTGTAGGAATAATAATGTTTTTTTAACTGAGACTTTCTTCATTGTAGATCCATTCCAAACCGAACATTTTGGGAAAGGATATTTGGGAAATTTCAAGAACAAACAATGGACCTCAATGATGTAGTTTTTACAGTGGTAAGTAGAGTATCGTTCGCTCGGACTTTTTTAGAGATTTGGTTTTAAGACTAACTAAGAAAAGTACTAAAGAAAAATTTGTAAGATGATTAATGGGAGAAAAACTTAGGGTTTCGGATTCCACCAAATCAATAATGTAAAATCATCATTCCTCTCTAAACAATATTCATGATATAACTCAAGACAGTTTTGAACCCAATCGCATATCTCGGAAAATATTACAGTTAAAATAAATAACAATGTATGTTGTAAACCGAAACGGTATAATCTCCTTCGCTTATAAAAGATCGATAGCTAAACTACCAACAATTATTATGAAGCTAAATAAGAAGAGAGATTAATTAAAACATTTAAGCTCGAAAAGAATATTTATTCAAAGAGTACTAAATTTCTTACACAATTTATTGGCTTCCTCCTTAGCCCGATAGAACTAGCTTTCCATTACAAAATTGAAAACAAAACAATGGTGTCCGTTCTCGCCCCCCTCCTTCCGTCCGTCCAAAACTGCATTATATATATAGTCTCAAAAGGAACTTGTTTCCATTTTATTTTCAACACCACATCATCGGCCAATTGAATTACGCCACATGTTGAATTTAACCAATAAGGTTTCGCCACATCTGCCCAAATTACATCCGCCGTCTTTTGTCTTTTCACGTGCTCGTCTCTTCAAAAATGGAATGACAAGAAGCACTTAAGTTTCCATGTGCTCATCAGCCATTTAAAGAAACAAGATATCTTGTATGACCCAATTATTAATTTCCATGTGCTCATATATGACAAGAAGCACTTAAGTTTGCTCCTGACATCCCTTTATAGAACTATTTCATAAAGCACATGCCAAATGGCTGTTCAACTTCCCAAAATTAAACTTTGAGCTCTTTGGACTTATTAGTGACAATTAATCTCCACGGACCCCAAGCTACATCCAGGTTTCACGACCGATCACTCCCGTGAGCCATTCATTTTCTTTAACCAAATGTGATGCGCATAAATCCATTTTAGGTTGTTTTCCTTGCACTAGAGCCGATTTATTAGCTACCTACAAAAACATAATAAATACCAAAATTAATACAAAAATAAGCACCAACATAATAATATTTTGGGACTAATAGAGACACAAATATGTGTCTATCACTCAACAATCGAGATACTAGCGCGTTGAGTCACCGCTTCACTGTAATCCATAAGTATGTTGCTTTAGTAACGCAAATGGGTCGAAACATGAGGGATGATGAAACCATGATGGACATTGAACAAAGGTGTCGGGTGGAGCGGCGCCGCGTCAACGGAAAAGAATTTCAATATGGAAGTTGCTTTGAGATTTTAAAAGTGTTGCCCAAATATAATCCAATGTATATGTTTTAATTTCTTAAATGTCAAACTTAAGTCTAAGTATTAAGTTTTAATATCCGTCTTACTTTATTAGTTAAAATTTAAATGTAACTCCAATTAAAATGCAAGGATGAATTAAGAATAGAATACAAGTTTAATTAGATAAAATATGATTCGAATTTTCAAAATCATTAAACATTGAATTAATCACTAATAGTTATTTTACAAGACATAAAACTAGATAATATTAATTTAAAATATAGACTTTAAAAATAAAAATCCGGCACGACAATGTTCTTCATCTTGTTTCTTTTCTCATTTCACATAACTTCCAATGGGTGCGCTCATGAACAAAGTTTCCTCAGTTTATCTTCTTCTTTGGCTTAAAATTTGTCTTGCCTTAATTTCCTTACCTTGAACTTTTCTTTGCATTTTCTTAATTAGCCGCAAGTTTGAGTTGGTTAATGTCCAAACTTTTAGGACTTAAATTTTTTAACAAATGCTTTACAACTATCACATATCTTCTTAATAGCACCCTCAAGCACCACTCCAAAAAAATCAAGTTGTGTTGCCAAACCAATTTGGTTTTGAAATTCTGCCATTTGAGAAATTTTCAAATAATTTAGATTGAGAAAGAGATAAATAGAGAAAATTTTGGTGTAAAAATTTTGTTTCGAAATTACCTATTTATATAAGCGAGAAAGGACTGGCCGTTGGCGCTAGTCCTTAGAGCGAGCAATATTAAAATTAAATCCACCGATAGAGTCTTTATCGCTGGTTCTATTGACAATATCACTCGCTAGGAATTGCATCGCTTAACTCTTTTACCATAGTAGAATAACTAATTTGCCATCCCACCTGGTACGTTAAATGGAGTATTTTGATAGGGAAAATTAGGCGCAGGCCCAAAAAATAATAATATCTCATTGTCAGGCCCACAATTAAATTAGGTACCGTGACACCCATAATTATATGAAATTATTAACAATGTATGCATGACGGATTATTCATCCGCATGACCGGTTATGTATCAGGGGTATAATTGGCAATGTAACTTGGATATAACATATCTAAAAATCCGCGCCTTGGAATTTTACAAATTTTATTGGGCCGACAGAGCGAAGCGAGGGAGGTCCTTTATATGGCCACTTTTTTGTAAAATCTAAGTGATCAATTACCACAAAAAGATTGGAAATGGTTAGGGCCGAAAAACCAAAAATGTCCCTCCCTTTTAGTCCAATTACTATAACTCCTTGTGTATCCTATCTTTTCAGGGGTATAATTGGAAAGCAAACTTTCATATAACATATCTAAAAATCCGTGCCTTGGAATTTTACAAATTTTATCTCGTTAGAAAGGTTATAAAAAACTCTACGCAACAAGTACAAATAACAATATCAAATTTGGAGTTTTTACGAAAAATTCGGAGATATATATCATTTTAGGCACGATTTTAGAAAATTAAATGTATATCCATTATGCAAACCATCACAAAGGATACATAATACTTTATGTAGCAAAATATTGGTTTATGCATCAACTAATTTTCCATTGCAACTAATAAAACGATGTACTCCATCCGTTTCAAGAAAAAGGACACTATCATTTTAGGCACAATTCTCGAAAATTGAATACATAGCCATTATGCAAACCACCACAAAGGATGCATAACACATCTTGCAACCATATTTTGGTTTTTAGATCGACTAATTTTCCGTTTTAGAAAAAATAATACTTTCACATCCGTTTCAGGAAAAATGATACTATCACATCCCGTTTCGGGAAAAGTGATACTTTCGCTCCGTTTCGGGAAAAGTGATATTTTCGTTCGGTTTCGGGAAAAGTGATACTTTTTTCCGTTTCAGAAAAAATGATACTTTCACTTCATTTCAGAAAAAGTATCACTTTTTCTGAAATTGGGCGAAAGTATCACTTTTTGAAAACGGGGAGAAAGTATCACTTTTTCCGAAACGGGACGAAAGAATCACTTTTTCCGAAACGGGGCGAAGGAATCACTTTTTCCGAAACGGGAAGAAAGTATCACTTTTTCCGAAACGGGGTGAAAGTATCAGTTTTTCCGAAACGGGGAGAAAGTATCACTTTTTCTGAAACGGGGCGAAAATGTCACTTTTTCTGAAACTAGGTGAAAGTATTACCTTTTTTGAAACGGGACGAAAGTAATCGTGGACAAACTCCATCTTCATATTCTTCTTCGGTCGGCCCTCCCACCGTGGCAACGGTCGTACTAGTATCGTTGTAAATCTTTTTAAGAGAGCTACGCAACGAGTACAAACAAGAATATCAATTTTTTATTTTTCACGAAAAATCGGAGGTGATCATCATTTTAGGCAAAATTTTCGAAAACTTGATACATAACCATTATGCAGCCACCAAAAAAGATGCATAACACATTCTGCAGACGCATAACGAATTATGCAACCATTTTGTCCACTAGATAACAAATTATGCATTTGGATAACAAAGTTATGCATCTATAACAAGTTATGTAACTATTGTTTTGGTTGATTTTAGTGCGTACATAAAAAATATTTGATGCATAATGCAGTATGCATCCATATTTACGGATGCATATAAGGTTATGCATCTATTTTCTAGATGCATAAAAGATTGTGCAACAATTTTCTCGATGCATAACGCATTATACAGTCATATTTTTGGATGCATAACAGGTTATGCATCCATTTTCTAGACTGCATAACATGTTATGCAGATATTATTATAGGTGCATAACGTGTTATGCAGCCTTTTTTTTTGTTGGTTTCAATACTAACAAAAAGTAGCTGTATAACGTGTTATGCAACCATTCTCTGTACTGCATAACAAGTTATGCAAAAAAAAAAAAAGGTTGCATAACTTGTCATCCACCTACAATAATAGATGCATTACGTGTTATGCAAACATTTTCCGTACCGCATAACAAATTATGCAACAATTTTTTTTAGATGCATAACACATGTAGCACAACTTTTTGTCGATCTCCAACCATTGTTAACATCATATCAACTTCCTTCCCAACATCTTCCAGCATTAAATTGAAAACATATGATGGTGCACTAAAGAAGATGCTCCTCATCATCACAACAACAACCTTCCCTCACGCAACCTTCATACTCTGCTCAGCCATTGTTTCACCCTGTAACAACACACAACTCCACCATAACTGCAATTTCAACACCACCTGAAATTCCAATTAAACTTCATGTTCTCTAGCTAACTTACTACATCCAAAACCAATAGCACCAACTCTGAATTCAACCACAGCACCAGCTTCTCTTCTCATGACAACTTTAGTTACCTACAGCTTCATGATAAACCAAACCCACAGCAGCAACCTCATATACCCACTAGTACCTCCATATCATCATGTTCACCCGCAATATCAGCTCCTAGAACTGCAACAACTCTTGACTGTAAGAACAACTCATTCATACATCACCAGATTCAACCACACAGATCCTGTAATTTGCAATAGCTCAGTAACCGCATCATGTAATTTGTACCTGTCCTAGACATTCATCTACCAGATTCAGTTCACATTTTTTGTAATTTCAACCCACAGAGAACCAATTCCTTCTTCACTTGAATCTTCTCTCTGTACACATCAACAACATAATTATCTCACCATTACTGCATACTAACACCAACTGAGACTGCAGCTGCATCTTCATCGTTCGAATCTGAGGGCAACACATGCTTTTAATTCATCTTGTTCTTCAAATATATGACCTAATTCTTCAATTCGTCATACCCCTTCACAGATCGATAACCATTTACAGAACCCATTATCCAACTTCCTGTTAATCTCTCAGATCACCCCATTCAGTGATAGCAACAATCATCCATCTCTGATCGACAAATCATCACCGAAACCCCTTCAATGTCATCTCGATTTGCCCAAAAGAAAAGAAAAAGAATTGAAGAAGAAATTCGCGTGAAGAAGAAATAAAAATATGAAGAAACCAAATTTTATAAATTTTGGGTTTGTGAATAATTTTTTCCCCAAAAACGGGGCGCATCTGAAGTTTTCTCTCCGTGGGTTTCTCAGTGGAAAAATCTGGGAGAATGGGTCTCAATGTAGTTTTCACATTTTGACACTGTTCATCGGAATGGGCCTGAAACTCGGAGACGGGAGGGTGTGCCGACAGAGGCCTCCGCGTCCATGAGACTGAGTGGAGCGGACCATTCTTTATGCGAAAACCCAAATGTCTTTAAACATTCTGAAAATATCTCCCAGAAGGGAAAATTAGGCTAAGGCCCAACCCATGGATAACCCATAATGTGAGACCCTTAATTAAAAGAAGTTTAAATCTAGGCCCCAAATTATTAAAAGACCTTGATACCCTTATGCATATGGTCAAGCCCATAATTAAATAAAATTTAAATTTAGGCCCCAAATTATTAAAATATTATGTGATGATGTTCCAACCACCGTCAACCACCTCCGACCACCACAGCCACCGCCAACCACCTCCGACCACCACCGCCGGCAACCACCACCGCCGACTACCGCCGCCGGCAACCACCTCCGACCACCACCGCCGGCAACTACCTCTGACCACCGCCGCCGGCAAATACCACCAGCAACCACCTCCGACCACCACCAGCCACCGGCAACCACCACCGCCAACCACTGCCGGCAACCACCTCCGACCACCACCGCCGCCAATAACCACCATCGTCGACCCACCACCGCTCACCACCACCTCCGACCACATTGATATTTCAAGTGTAACCGGAAGTTACACATGTATAAAAATTACACATTCATGTTGTGTATTCAATAATGTGTATTCATGTTGTGTAATAAGAAGTTACACATACATATGATAAGTGTATCCACAAGTTACACATGATATGGCATGTGTAGTCAACAATTACACAACAGAAAAAAAAAATATACAAAAATACATCTATTGCATTAATATTAATTTACAATAATAACTCGTTTTACTGCCTATAGTAATCGGTTGTTCCGAACACAATAAATGAATTAAAACACTAGAAATAAGCCAATTTGAAACCTATACTAGAAGTTTTGCCTTTCTTTCTTGTCTTCCTCATTCCAAAATGCTTGCATATCCGCAATGAAATAAACATCCATGGATTAGGTTGGATGAATAAAAAGCAAAAAAAAACTAATATTATAGGAGAATTGTAAGGCAAAATTATAGAACAAAGATCACAGAAAAGACACATGCATATGCTTGTGTAACCTGTAGTTACACATGCATATGCTTGTGTAACCTGTAGTTACACATGCATATGCTTGTGTAACCTGCAGTTACACATCAATATGTCTTGTGTAACCTGTAGTTAGAAACACAAAGAACTTGTGTAACCTATAGTTACACAGTGTATGCTTGTGTAACTTGCAGTTAGAAACACAAAAGGACTTGTGTAACCTGTAGTTACACATCCAGAACCAATAGCGTAAGCCAACAATTAACTTGTGTAACCTATGCTTCAAAAAAACAAACTTGTGTAACCTATAGTTACACATACGTATGCTTGTCCCTTTGACCCACACAAAACCAAGTAGTGTAAGCCAACAATTAACATAAAATGGATACATAATCACCTAAACCGACATAGCAATCACATTCTTTGAGAAACTCAATCACAATGAAATATTAATCAAATTCATTGTAATTGCTCACCTACACTTAAACAAAAACTAAACATGGTTCATCCTCTTTCTTCTAATATTCTCCTTCAATTTTATACACTTACTATTTAAACTCCCCATCAAAATTATCACCACCACCATTAATCAACCCTATAAAATCAAATTGAAATGTAAAAAACAACAAATCGAACCTAAAACAACAACATAAATTCCTACCACCATTTCATGTAATAATCATCATGTATAAATGAAAATCAAAAACTAAAAGTGAATAAAACTTCAAAAAGAATTTGAGTGCATTGAATAGTTTTTTCCCTTTTCAAGGAAGAGTTGAGGGAGAGAGTTTTAGGATAAAGAAGTGACCCGCTTTACTCATTTCTTTATCTAGATCATCATCCAAACCGAATGATGATCCTTTACCGAGAACAAGTTGTCCATAAAGCAATCGCCAACCAATGTTGTCTAGTCATTTCAATATGCATGATATACCTTTTCATAAGAACTCGCAATATATAGAATATAAACTTTATATCCCAGGATGTGTAATCGCTAGTTACACATCCATATAGCTTGTGTAACTACTAGTTACACATCCATATAAATACTAGTTCATCATCCAAACCGAATGATGGTCCTTTATCGAGAACAAGCCGGCCATAAATCAACCGCCAACCAATGTTATTTAGTCATTCCAATATGCATGATATACCTTTTCATAAGAACCCGCAATATATAGAACTTTATATCCGGATGTGTAACTAGAAGTTACACATCCTCGCTAGTTCATATAACTAGCAGTTAGACATCCATATGCCAACATATATGCATGATATACCTTTTCATAACTAGTGGTTACACATCCCCTGCTAGTTCAAATAACTAGCACTTAGACATCCATATGCTAGTTCATTCCAATATGCATGACATACCTTTTCATAAGAACCTACAATATATGGAACATAAACTTTATATCCCAGATGTGTAACTAGCAAGTTACACATCCCGCTAGTTCGAATCACCATTACTAGCTTAATAACAACTTCTTCATTAGTCCGAACATCAAACCAAAAACAAAAAAGATCCACGTCCTTAACATACAACAAACTTAATTGAAAAAATAAACTAAAAATTATAAGAAAAGTAAGTAATTATACCTATCATCCCCGTCTTGAATCTGAAACTTCAATATATCCTCCATAAATCTCACAACCAAAGCAAATATATATTGAACTAGAAATCATTTTTTAAGAACAAAACATTAGAGGAGCAAAAATCGGTTCAAAAATCAAAGTATATAGAATTCATATTTAATAGATGGGTAAATGAGATAATGATTCACCGATTTCAAATCAAAACCGATTTTTGATCGAGATAAAAATTAAAAAATCTATCGAATTTTGTTCAAGAACCCTAGAAATTTTTCCCGAATGTTTTTTCAAAATTTTACTCTCAAAAAGAAGATTAAGGTGAGATTATAAAAAGATCTAAGTCTAATTATGATTTTAATAAGTGATTTATGTTGAAATCAAGCTTTTAAAAACTTTTCAAAATCACAAAATGATTTTGCAGAAATATAAATCTGAAAAATCAAAGAACTAAATCTACTTATTGAATTGAAGCGTTAAAGATAAAACGAAGCTTATCTGTTCAATTTGTAGGCGAATCTTCAAATTCATTTGTTGTTGTTGATGATTATCAATCGTTTTCCATCGATTTTCATTGAATCTCCGAATAACAAGTGATGTTGATGTCGAATTAACGTTTAGATAATCAGGATCTAGGTTTTGAAATCATTTTTCACTGAAAATTTCAATCGAAAATTGTGTCTTCTCGCCTGTTTCTTCATCCGAGAGAGGGGAAGGAAAATTAGAGAGAGAAAGTGAAAAAGAAAATGAATTGAAAAAGAAAATATCTAATGATATAAATACTAAAGGGTAGTGTTGTCATTATTAAAATTCGTAATAATTAATTATGGGCCAGATCTGAAAAAAATTTGATATTTTGGCCAAGAATATCATTCTCTGAAAGTATGGAGTTGACAATGTATGATCCATTTAGTGGGGTTTCTATATATTGAACCCATATAGTAGGGGGTTCTAGTATTTTTCACCTCCCAGAAACCCCAACTTTTTTCTCAGAACCTGAATCTAAAGAAGAAGAAGGAGAAGCATCGATAATGTCAAGCATATCAGATGAGATCCGCCTCGAAATTCTTTTAAATGTATTTGCAATTCCTGGTATGAACTCATTTCTAACCCTAATAATCTTGTCAAGATGCACCGAAAATTTATTGTCATGATATTTAACTTCGATTTTGGTCGGTTGGGAAACGTAATCTGCGATTCATTGAATGAATTTCATTGGTATGGTGTCAAAATTGATAGATGTTTAGAAAAAGATGTTCAGTTTCTT
Organism: Papaver armeniacum; assembly: GCA_023531295.1. Taxonomy (NCBI): domain Eukaryota; kingdom Viridiplantae; phylum Streptophyta; class Magnoliopsida; order Ranunculales; family Papaveraceae; genus Papaver; species Papaver armeniacum. Next base: position 108,263 of record JAJJWW010010043.1, read on the forward strand.
TGGAATCAACAGAATGAATTCTTTGGTCTTTGGAATTTTGAACAGTAATGAATACAAGGAATTTCCCAAATCACCAGATAAACCCTTTGAAGGCATTGATCATTGGCTAGGTTGAAGGATTGTCAGTTTCTCAATTGTTGTAATTTGTAAGAGTTTCTTTTAACAAATGAGAACCTTGTAATTGGAGTTGGTCTCCTGTTCCACTGAAGAAGAAGCAGTAGAGGAGGAAGATCAATTGTTTGTCGTTCTGTAGCATGTGGTGGTCCTATCTACTTTCACGCTGTCTCGTTAGTCTGGTAATTCCGAAGCGACTGCAGGTTTGTTCATGTTCATAATCTCTTTCTGTAATTATTTTTGGCAGCTTAATTCAATTAAGATGACTGGATAACCTTTAAAATTTTACACCAAGTTGTCTCTCGGAATCATCAGAAGTGGAACCTTATGTACAGGAAAAAGAACTCCAATTGCCGATACGTGAATTGTAATTTAGTTAGAATTGCATATTGCATAGTTTTTTGTGTGCGATTGCGAGGTCAGAGCAGAATCATGTGTACAATTGTTCCGAGACTGCTGTGCAACTATTAGTATTTAGTTCTCTTAGAATTGCATATTCCATATTGCATTTTGTGTGCGATTGCGTGCTAAGAGCAGAAGCATGTGTGTTCCACGAATGCTGTCCAAGTGTTAGTATTTGGTATTTGGCTCAATATGTTCAACTCATTATAGAGTAGTGGGCCAAGAGAAAAAGTGAGGCCACTCAATTGAAATGTAAAAGAATTTGTTGTTTCCTTCTATTGAATGAAATAAGTTAATACTCTCTTATCTTATTCATACTCCATAGTTAAAAAGAAAAATTGATTTTGTTATTGCAGCTTATCTTATAAACAGAAGAGCATAATGGGGTTAGCCTTGTTTCATCTAATTACAGAATGAAGGACCGATCAGAGGAAACCAATGGGATTCGGGAACATAAGCAAAAGGCTGGGAAGACAACTTGAAGAGGTAATATCTTATGCACTTCATTACCACCTTTGCCGTGTTGATGTAGGTCTCAAAATTTCAGTATAAACAGTAAGAAACTTAGAAATCACTAAACGTCCTTCGATTGTAATAAGGCTCTGCTTTAAGAATGTTAAAGTACGCCATGTAGAAGCCTAGCCAAATATTAGCATATTAAGAAGTTTCCATACAAGGGTGTTTCAGTTCCAGAATCTTCCAGATGTTTCTGGAACCCCATTTTCCTTGAGTTCCAGAATCTTCCAGATGTTTCTGGAACCCCACTTTCCTTAATCTATTCTGATACACTTTCCTTTACTTGATCTTTCAGAAACTTCTGGAACAAATTAGAGAAATCCATTCCTGTATATATAAACAACAGCCTACCTCTCTTTCTCCTCACAAATCTATTCTTATTCAAAAGAAAAGAAGCTTCACAAAATTCTTTCTCATAACAAAGTTCTGCAAATTTTTTTCTAAGCAATTTTTTTTTCTGTGATTTATTATAGTATTGAAGGACAATGGCTGGAAACGGCGAAGGACCAGCGATTGGTATTGATTTGGGTACAACGTATTCGTGTGTAGGAGTATGGCAGCATGATCGTGTTGAGATTATTGCTAATGATCAGGGAAACAGAACAACTCCTTCTTATGTTGCTTTTACTGACACTGAGCGGTTGATTGGTGATGCTGCTAAGAATCAGGTTGCCATGAACCCTGTCAACACCGTCTTTGGTAAGATTTTTTAATTCTTTTTGTAATAGTTCTTTGATTGAATTGTGGATTTTTGTTTATTTTTGATTTGGGGTTTGCTGTCTGATTCGGTTAAAGTGTTGATTTGGGGGTTTGGTGTCTGACTCGATTTGAGTCATGTAGGTGTAGGTCTGCTTTTAGAAATTTTGCAGGAGTTGCTTAGTGAGTTGGATGAATTTGCCTGAAAGTGAGTTAGCTTGTAAGCTGATAGGTTGAATAATGTCGTGTTTGTGTGCTTTGGACATGATTTGTCTAGCTCGCCTTGTCCGGGTTGATTTACCATAATGTTGACTTTACTAGTGGCATAGTTTCTTTATCTACACAGAGTTAGACCTATCCAGTTGGTTTGATTTGTCTTTGCCCTTAAACCAAATTTATTCATCTCTAAGTCTGATTCAGTTGAGTCAGATTGAGTTGAATGATCCAGCAGAAAAGAGTTGCGAACTTGTGATTGTTAATGCTTATATTGAATTATTCTTGTTTATGAGTTATTGTGAATGTTTGTACTGAATGTTTCTTGTTTGTGACATTAGATGCAAAGCGGTTGATTGGAAGAAAGGTTTCTGATCCATCAGTTCAGGCTGATATGAAGCTATGGCCTTACAAGGTTACAGCTGGACCAGCTGAAAAACCCGTGATCACTGTGACTTACAAAGGCGAAGACAAGCAATTTTCAGCTGAAGAAATATCATCTATGGTTCTCATCAAGATGCGTGAGATTGCAGAGGCTTACCTTGGTTCTACTATTAAGAATGCCGTTGTTACTGTCCCTGCATACTTCAATGACTCACAGCGTCAAGCTACAAAGGATGCTGGTTCCATTGCTGGTCTTAATGTCCTGAGAATCATCAATGAACCAACTGCTGCTGCAATTGCTTACGGTCTTGATAAGAAATCGTCAAGTACTGGAGAGAAGAATGTTCTAATTTTCGATCTTGGTGGTGGTACATTTGATGTTTCCTTAATGACCATTGAAGAGGGTATTTTCGAAGTGAAGGCTACTGCTGGAGATACTCACCTTGGAGGAGAAGATTTTGATAACAGGATGGTGAATCACTTTGTGCAAGAATTTAAGAGGAAGAATAAGAAGGATATCAGTGGAAATCCTAGGGCATTAAGAAGGTTGAGGACAGCCTGTGAGAGGGCCAAGAGGACTCTTTCTTCCACTGCCCAGACTACAATTGAAATTGATTCTCTCTATGAGGGTGTTGATTTCTACACGTCTATTACTCGTGCCAGATTTGAAGAGATGAACATGGATTTGTTCAGGAAATGTATGGAGCCTGTTGAGAAGTGCTTGAGGGATGCTAAGATGGATAAGAGCAGTGTTCATGATGTTGTTCTTGTCGGTGGATCAACTAGGATTCCTAAAGTGCAGCAATTGTTGCAGGAATTCTTTAACGGGAAAGAACTCTGCAAGAGCATCAATCCTGATGAAGCTGTGGCTTATGGAGCGGCTGTGCAGGCTGCCATTTTGACTGGTGCAAGTAATGATAACTTGAATCAGATTTTGCTGTTGGACGTTGCTCCTCTCTCCCTTGGACTCGAGACTGCCGGAGGGGTCATGACTACTTTGATTGCAAGAAACACCACCATTCCCACCAAGAAGGAGCAAGTTTTCTCTACCTATGCTGATAACCAACCTGGAGTGTTGATTCAGGTGTTTGAAGGAGAGCGAGCAAGAACCAGGGATAACAACTTGCTTGGTAAATTTGAGCTTTCTGGAATTCCACCTGCGCCTCGTGGTGTTCCTCAGATCACTGTTTGCTTTGACATCGATGCAAATGGTATTCTTAATGTATCTGCTGAGGAAAAAACTACAGGGAAGAAGAACAAAATCACAATTACAAACGATAAAGGAAGGTTGTCCAAGGAGGAGATTGAGAAGATGGTGCAGGAGGCAGAGAGGTACAAGACAGAGGATGAAGAACACAAGAAGAAAATCGAGTCGAAGAATGGTTTGGAGAATTATGCTTACAACATGAGAAATACTATCAAGGATGAGAAGATTGCTGGGAAATTGGATCCAGCTGACAAGAAGAAGATTGAGGATGCCATTGAAGCTGCTATCCAGTGGCTTGACTCCAACCAGCTTGCAGAGGCTGATGAATTTGATGATAAGATGAAAGAGCTGGAGAGCCTCTGCAACCCAATCATCGCTAAGATGTATCAAGGTGGTGCTGGACCTGAAATGGGTGGTTTCAGTGGACCTGAAATGGGTGGTTTTGGTGGCATGGATGAGGATGGTCCTTCAATGGGTGGTGCTGGTGGTGCTGGGCCTAAGATTGAGGAAGTTGATTAAGTGGAACAACTTGGAGGAGGCATGTGACTGCCTGGGGGCCTGAAGTTGGAGGGGATACATTTTGTTCAGTTTTTACTTTTTAAGTTTTATTTTTCTTTACCAAAATGATGGTACCATCTGGTTATTGGTGAAGTCTTAGTTTCTTAATTTTTCAATTTTTGGTATCTCTTTGTGTCTGTCCAATTTTCAAAAACTAGTTGATATATCAGACCTGCACACACCTGGTGAGCATTACGAGTGCTTCAAATTTTCAAGCTGATATGAAGCCTAGTTCATTTACTAAAACCTTTTCTAGAGAAGAAATAGTTTACTAGAATAACACTGACACACATTCACCAACTTTGCGTCCTCACATTCAAATTGCCATTTACTGGAACACTGAAACCAAAATTCTTGACCAATTCAATGTGTAAACCTTTAGTATCTCTAATGGATGCATCTGTTGATCTAGTAGGAACTCTCTTTCTTTTTTTTTCATCTAAAAATCACATTGTTCAGAGCTAAGTAACTGATGCAACTTAATAGTTCTGCTGGAATCAGCAGCACTCTCGAAACCTTGAATAGATTAGTTTATGCTAGATTCTGTTGATATGATATGATATGATATCAGGTAGTTGCATATGACATCTCGTTGACCAAAACAGAAGAGCTTGTCTGTCCAATCTTACCATCCATCCATCAGGATGAGCTATGATCTTGGATGTTTTTGATGCATTCCAAAATGCCTTTCCATATCCAAGAATCTCCGTATTTGGGTTTAGTATCCATATGGAGAACATTTCTGACAAGGAGATATTTAACATCCATGATCTTGTACCAGAGGGATTCTTTGTATTTCTCCAATCTCTTACCAATATTAGTGAACATTTCATATAACTATTGAAGTGTTCCATGTTCATGAAGCATAAGCCTACCATGTCCTTGGGTTTACACACAACAGCCCAACTTTTGGATAATAGCCTTTGGGGTTGTCTAAGCATTTTTCGCAGAAGAAATCTCTTTGAAGCATGTTAAAATCTTGACATGTTTGTTTTGGTAGTTTGAAACAATTCATCTGGTAAATGCTAGTAGTGGATGTGAGAGTTGATGAGAACATGTCTACTAGTAGGGTTGAGAGGTCCATTCTTCCAACTAATAACCAGTCTGAGTTTTAGTTTGTCAACCCAGGTTTGAAGGATGTAATCTTGCTTCTATGTGTGAAAAGAGGGGAGCCAAGGTACCTATATCATTCAACCGAATGTCTTATACTCCCATATTATTGCCGATGGTGGAGATAAGGTTTGGGTCAGTATTGTTGATGAAAAAAATACCAGATTTGCTGAAGTTTATGAGCTGTCCAGAGGTACCACTAAAAATTTGTAGAATACCCATAAGCTTTGGACTCTCTATCTTGTTTTCATTAGCAAATATGAGATGGTTGATGGAGGGAGCATTCTTGCAAATTAATATCCTCCGTGTCCTAAGTCACAGCAGGTCATAGGTTTATCACCACACTCAGATGCTGCTGCTTTGAGTATTGTCCTTCAGCTCAATGAAACTGAAGGCCTTGAGATCCGCAAAGATGGAAAATGGATTCCTGTAAAACCCATCCCTGGTGCACTTATAGTCAATCTCGGAGACATGATTGAGGTATTTAACAAAATATATTGCTTTAATTTGACAATTGTAAGTCATATATA
>JAJJWW010010044.1:0-24917 GCA_023531295.1 Papaver armeniacum
AAGAAGAAGAAAAAAAAACTAGGGTTTCAAGCTAATGTTGAAGAACTCTATTCGTTAAATAGAGCAGGGAAAGTGATTTTATAGGTGATCAGTAAAGTCCCAACCAGCAAGGTTGAACCCTGATTCTAGCCGGAATCCTATGGTTCTTAACTCATCTGTACACTGTTTACACCATCGCCAGTCAACCGTTAACGACCGGGACCCAAATATGACACGAGGCTAGAATACAAAGAATAAAAATCTCAAGAACCCATTATCGTCGACAACAATACATTTAAGGCTTGCTTAAGTTGAGGCTAAGTATCAAACAATATGCACGATAAACAACAGCTTAGAAAAAACAAATACATGCACGGTAACATTATCTCTTAGAAACTTACACACATGCACTGCAGAACATGTTCATGAGCTCATCAACTGGATACTACACTCTCAAACATAAATTAATGCGAACAGACTAGCTATGGTTTTCCTTTTATTTTATGCACCATGAGCAGAAACATAAATCGTTCAACAATTGCAGCCAAAGTAGCAGAAACACATCTTCTTGCCACCACGAGTGTGGCAAGCACCATGTGCAGCATCCTCCCATTTCTTACACAATTTTGAGTGTTTCAACAAGTTCGGGACCAAGTTTGGCTAGCCCTCTCACGTAGTCTATGTGCACCACACATATTGAAGTAACAAAAAGCACATTTTCTTGCTTTTTCTTGCATGACAAGCTCCATTGCTTGCCTTCTCCCAAGCCTGGCACTGTCTGTTGCATCATCCAGTGTTATTGAACGACCCTGGCCATGTTTGAATTGCCCTTTTCACATAGTTCTTCCACTGAAATCAATAGTTCCAAATAATTATTGCTTTTAGTTATAGGTACTTATTAAGTTTTACATGAGAAGATTCAGTGATGAAACAACTTTTTCTTTTCATCGGCTCAGTAATGGAACAAATAACTATTGCTTTTAGTTATAGGTACTTATTAAGTTTACATAAGAAGATTCAGTGATGAAACAACTTTTTCTTTTCATCGGCTCAGTAATGGAACAACTTGGTAAATACTTACCCTGCTGGGTAGTTGTAGCGCTGATGACCGCAATTACAAAGACGATTAGGACCAAGAAGCTGGCAGATTTCATACCCATATAAGGCCAAGTCTTATGGGCTAGATATCTGAGATGCTATATTGACCATCCACGCTACCTGGACAACCTCCTAAGTCCTATGGGATGGCTAATCTAACAACCAGCAGTTGAATAGTTTAGCGTCCAACGCCGAACGAGTACAACGCTCGGATCCTATGGACGCCGAACCCAGCAACGCCATAGTATTTCATGCAAAACAACTAACATCACTGTATTCATATGTACGTAGTAGTTTGAAAAATAATGATGTGAAATGATTACTCCCGTTCTTCATATCAATGAAATGATTTATTAATAGTATTATATTACCTTGTTCTTAACTTTTTATGGTGCACGAGCTTTTGAGAATAAAATAATCAAAAGTAAGCCATCAAATCGTAGCTATTGGAAAGCAAAGTAATGGCATTCTCGACAACTTTATCGGTAATACACTCCATTACATGCCTCAAGAAGAAAATGCATGCAAACCCCTTGCTCTCGCTACTTCATTTCCCAGTGTTGAATTGTGCGAGCGTTGAGATCACTTTCCAGCGCCTTTTAATCTCCTTGCTAGTTAGCTGCCGAGCACTTGCTAGAAGAAGTAGGCAGTAGTGTTAACTTTTTTCTCACAATTATTTTTGATTTGCAACACTTTTTGGCCAATCTAATAGGTTCAATCTAGCCCATATGTTTATTTTTACTTAAATTAAAGCTCCATGTTTACTTGACCAAATCGTGCAATTTTTCTTGGTGTCTTTGGAATTTTTGAAGTCTTCCCGATTGGATAATTATAGCGAAATGCCTTGATTCAGACATGATCAACCAATATGTATAAATTATAAATAACCCAAACGCCTGATCTTGAAGTATCGCGGCCCATGGAGAAATACAATACTGTTCAATATGATGATTTGATTTCAGACACATCTATCCATTAATGAGCTCCTAAAAAATTTCTTCAGATGATCTGAAAATTTTGGGAACCCTATCCACATTGTGCATTGTAATATCACTGCTCGACAGTGATTTCGTTGGAAATGCTATTTAAAGAGGTAATGTACTTCGTAGTACAGTAATGTGGGACTAATGCCGAATAGTGCCGAGAAGGTGCCCCTAAACTTAAGCCCAGGTATCACTATTGGCTTGCATTAAGTCTGTCTTGCTGATTTATTTGGTGCCAGAAGGCAACAACTAGTCTCTACCGTCCTTTAATTCTACTGGTCTCATGATTTTTCACTGCTAACCAGGTAAGAAATCTTCTTATATCGAAGATGTTGCTAGTGCTAGGTGGTTGATAACTCAGAGACTCTGAAAACATCCAGTGGAATAAAAGTTTTAAACATGCATGACTTTAGAAGGGAATAATGAACTCAGAATTCCATTCGAATTTTCAAACTTTTTACAGTATGAGCCCAAGTTTCAGCTTACCAGTAATCCCCACAAGAGCAGAAACCATCTCTAAAGTGGTGATACCTGCTTGCATCTCTAACTACAATTTCCCTCCTTTCTATTTTCGAAATCAACTTTATTGCAGCATAGCAATCTACACAAACTCGCAAATTCTTCTTCACATGTATTGTTGATCCTGGAGGGTACTGATTAATGCATAAGCGATAGCCAAACGTTCCTTTGATACATTAAGATTCAGCTCTAACACCTTCTTCTTCTACATTGTGATGGTAACAACTAGTATCAGCTCTATAACCATGTTTCTCCATCTCCTTAGCCAAGTAGTCTAGTTTTTGACTAGTCTAGCTGAATTGCGGATGTGTTTTGTCATTCGATGAAAAACTGTGTGCTTGCTTGTTTAATGTCAACCCAACTCTTAGCTGGTACTTTTTAACTCCCTCGATCTTTCATTGCCTTCTTCACTTTGGCTACTTCATCCCAGTTACCAGCTTCTGCATACAGATTTGACAGAATAACATAAAGCACCTCCATCTTTGAGGTCCATTTTGAAAAGCTGGTTCATGATTTTATTCCCATTCTTTGTTTTTATGGACCCATGAACTCAAAATGGATATTATAATCTCGTCAGGCTCATATGGCATTTTCACCATCATTTTTTCTACTTCTTGAACAATCCATTTCGAGCCAAGATATCCAACCATGCAGGTGTAGTGTTTTCTAAGGGATCAAGTTTGTAGATTCTACTCATACAATCGAAGTACTGCAATCCTTCTGTGACAAGACCACAGTGGCTGCAGGCGGATAAGATACTGAGGAAGGTTACTGTGATCAGGTTCAAGACCTGATTTCTCCAGTGCCTTGAAAGACTTAAATGTGGCTTCACCATCACCGTTACGGGCGTAAGCTGCAATCATGGCATTCAAAGTGATTATATTCCCGTTCTGGCATCTCATCGAAGGTTTGAGTAGCATCTTTTATTGACCCGCAATTTGCATATGCATCAGAAGTGCACTTCCAGCAAATACATTTGACATGAATCCTGATCTGATTATATATGAATGCAACTGCTTCCTAAGTCCAGAGAACCTAAGTTAGCTGCAGCTTTTAAAACGCTGGCAGAGTTGATTGATCTGCATTAACACCAACTTTACACATATCGATGAACAGATTAAGTGCTTCTTCATTGGAGTTCTTTCTGAACATAGCTCGATATCATGGAGGTCCAAGATATTTTGCATTCCTATTCAGTGATTCCTGAATATGTCGTTTTGGCGTGTCTAGGATGCCACGATTTGACATCCCACATACCAATCAGAGAATTTATTACCTCGGTTTCTGATTCTGGAATTGTTACTATAACTTGGGCATGAATTTGCCTCTCCCCATTTGCAAGTCATGTAAAGCCGTTTGCGGTGCTTAGAAGAGTTGCAAAAGGAAACTGCTTCCTGTCGAACCCAGTAAGCTGTAGTTTCCGAAAAACTTCAGGCATTCTTTATATTGTCCATTCCATGCATAACCAGTGATCATAACATTATAAGAGACAACATCTAAATGGGCATCTCATCAAATCATTCTTATAGATTACATATCTAGCTTAGATAAAAATCGAGTGTGCATTTGCTAACGATACATTCCATTCGAAATTCGTCTTGACGATAAACAATGAACCTGTTGTCCAAGGCTCAACTCATTCAATCCCACACAAGAACCTAAAACAGCCGCAAAAGTGAAATCTGAAGGTTTAAACGCATGATGCTGCATCTCCACAAAGATTTCAACAGCCTTTGCATTATATCCTTCTTTACCATACCCTGTTATCATTGCATTGTATGTAACACAGTCTCTTTTCCATCTCATCAAAAGTCGAGACGCCAAGTCTAAGCAGTGGGATTTGCAGTAAGAATCAACTAAAGCATTACAAACGACAACTGACCATTTATGTCCCATTTTAACAACAAGGCCATGAATTTGAGTTTCTTGATTCATAATCACACGGTCATTACATGCTGCTAACACAGTAACTATTGTTACATGATCCGGGTCGACTCCAGATTTCCTCATCTCTGAAAAAAGTTTAAACACTTGACTAGTTTCATTACGTCGAGCATACCCGCCGATTAGAATCGTCCATGTAACCGCATTCCGGTTCACAGTTCGATCAAACAAATCCCGTGCACTAAATATATCACCAGCTTTCACATACCCAGAGATTAATAGATTTGTAGAGAAAGCATTTCTTTCCGGCATTTCATCAAACAGTTGATGAGCTTGATATAAGTTGCCTGCTTTGACATAATCTTCCAAAATAGCATTTGATTTACATAAGTTCGGATTAAAACCTGTTTTAACCATTCGAGAATCTACTACATTTTGTTTATTATAAGTGAGATATGATTTTGATGAGAGACACAAAAATCTTTCAAAACCACAAGAGAGGAGCCAGAAATTTGTTCTGATATTCAATGATTTCATAAGAGTTCAAGGGCGAGCACTGTCTGAACCACTAACATAAAAGGTTTGAGAAGCGGGCCAAAGCCCAGTACTGACGGTTTTAACGGGCTTCCCATTATAAACGATGTAACCGTTGATTTACTAGCCTCTAGCAACTGGCAAGAACATGACAAGAAATCGACAACAACAACAACTTTCAAGTTCAATCTCATTTTGTGTGTAATTCATCTTTAGGATTTTAATGCTTTTCTGATCGATTTATGAGTCCTTTTATTTCAAAGAAAGGTTAAAAGAATATACTCCGAATTGCCGAGGAGGCACCAATAGATGCAAGACACAAAATGTAAAACGATTTTTGGTAAAAGTTCACATGCATGAAAAACACGCAAGAAAACTGGAATTCACAATGCTAAAGAAAAGATAAGTGTTCTGCTCTCGACTCTGAGTACCAGAAAAGGAAGGACACAATACTGAGCAAATGATCCAAGAAAGAAAGAGACTCCTAACAAAGAGATCAAGAAAAGAAAAGAAGAAAAAAAACTACTACTACTAATTTTTAACAGCTATTTGTTTCATTCAGCTTTTCCCATTTTGCTCTCCTCTTTTTTAAAAACATCCCTTGCTACTTGAAATCAAACTGGTCTCTGCAGAAATATGAAAAGCAAGGATTAGTTACTAACCACTCGGCAGAAATTCAACAAAGCTAATAAACTCCTAACAACCATTAAAAAGAACATGATAATAAGCTGGAACACGGTAACATCAAAGTTAAAGTCTTGCATTTTTCTCAATCATGGAAAGAACAATCACGGGATAGGTACTAAATATAGAGTATCCAAGCATATCCTAGCATAACCTATCTAATGCTTATTGTATTCATGCTTTGAAATTGAGTTCTATATCTCGATACTTCCTGTTCAGTGGGTTTGCTTGGTTTCAAGGCAATCAATTGCACGAAGCTTGAGTACGTAGACCAGTTTCAAATCCTTCATATATTAGTGCCTTTTACAGTTTTATACCATATCATATTACTTGAAAATGGTTCAGTATGTGAGATAACCAGATGACAATGGCTTACCGTTGTTTAATAATATATATAAGTATAACTTAAACAACTGTCTCAGTATCTCGACAATGGTTCAGTATCTCGAGATAACCAGATGACAATGGCTATAAAAAGATTACTTATGAGACTCAACAGAGAAATAACCAATTACAAGCATGGCAACATGATGCTAACCGAAGGTAAATGAGCCTAGACGCATCTGCTGACTAATCTGCTGGCTTTGTATACTGGCGTAATTAATTTTAACGTAAATAATGCTACTAGATCGGAACCTAAACAGAGCTGAACTACTATATTAAGAAACAGACAATAACCAATGTACTTTAAAAGAAAACCAAATTTGATTGATCTACTTACAGTTCGCTATCTCCCAACATAAGTACCAGAGTTGAGTGATACTAGGCTTTCGACATGATTCCCCATTTCGCGACAAGGATGTTAAACTCGCGAATCTCCAGTTTTCTGACACTCGCATTCTTCGGGTCATATAAAACTAAATCACCATCTTCAACATCAAATAGTAGAACCTCATCATGCTTGAAACACCACATCAGACTCATATAGTCGTAGTCCCCAATCTGCTGGCAGATGATGTCAAAATGTTTAGTCCAAGATTCTTGCACACCATAATCCTGCATTACCCACAAAACAAGCTTAAGACCATCCTCAGCAAGTACACAAAGACAGCCTCTCAACACTTCACTACACCAAATTCTGGGATTAGAACCAGCCGTTACTAAAACGGGTTGTAACGACCCTCGCTTTGTTGCAAAGTGGGTGTTACATTTTTTTGTAACGGCTTTGTAGCCGTTACAATTTTTTTAGACGGCCCTCGTAATGGGCTTGAGCTGCTGCAATTTGCCACGTGGTAACAACGAATGGCACGCACTTGAATTTTTTTTGCAATAGCTGTTGTAATGACTTAGAGCCAGTTACTGAACTTTTTGTATGCAATGAAAAATTATCAGCAGGTCAACCTTGACACTGAGTCAAAATTGGTCAATTCAAGGCCGACCGACAATAATTTTTCTCACTTGAATTATACCTGAATTCAATTTTTTTAACTCGCATGAACCTTTCATTCAGCTTTAATCATACAATATCACCCATTCAATAACAATAATTTCTTCTATTCTTTCTACATTCATTCAAGCAGCTTTAGAACTTGGGAGAGTACCAAAATTCTTCCAAGTATCAAATTCTAAGTTACAAAATTTACTAAGTTCATTGAAACTTCCTACATAGAAACTTACAAATTTCATAGAAACTACCTACATAGAACTTGGGAGAGTACCACTAATGACTACTTTATTCTCCAACCTTTCGATCTCATAATAGAGCATCATTAAATTAACTCGCAAAACCGAAAAGTGACAAACAATGGTTATATACTATAAGGGAATGCACTCAAACATCATTCAACCTAGATAGTTATAGTACTAATTATCCATGTTTAGACACTCCATCCAATAATAGTAAAATTTGCGTAAAAATACAAGTAGATTCACCTTATTAGTTAAGGAATTAGAAGTAGTCCCACCAAAGCCTTCCAAATGGCCTCGAAATACAAGCAACCATGTAAAATTAGGTATCACATTAGTATCCTCGTTATAAACATATCGAGATGTCCCCATCAATTTCAAAACCAACAATATGGAATTTAAGCAAATTACAGGCAGAGAAACCAGCTTTACCTCTTGTCCATCAGGGCCAACTTCTTTGACTTCACGTGTGAGGGAATCAAGAATGGTATCAGGATCAGCCACGATCAACTTGAATACCTAGTAAACAATAAAATATCAGATTAAACTACACCAAATCTGTATAGACTCCTGGATATATTGCATTGATAAAATTGAACACTTGAGCGAGATAAGTCAAAATATATAGAGATGCAATTCTAAGTAGACTCAACCATCTCATGTGTAAGGATTAACACAGAAAGGACACAGTATTATACAGATCAATTCTAAGTAGCCTCCCTCCGGATAATTCAAATCGAAGCAATTGGATGTCCGACTCGGGCCTATATGACATGACCGATTCTCTGTAAACTTTAGAGGGATAATAGGGTAAGTTATCACTTTCCATCGTTTGGAACAACAATATGGTCTGCACCTTGACTGAATGAAAACGATTCTCTTGTGCCTCGATACCTTGGGCAATTCGAGAAATCTACAAAGCAATCTTTACCATTCATACTTGTTGCAGGTCCTCATATTTGCCAGTCCCTATATTACGGATCCATGAACCTTACCCGCAACAAATACAACAAACAATTATTAGATTCATATGCGAAATTAAACAAAAAGGGTGATAGAATTGAGAAATGAAACATGGTTCTCGAACTTCATTATTAGTTAAGAAACTGCATCGATTTTCACCGCCTAAACCCCCACACAAATACAAGGGACATGAACCAAAGGGAAAGGCTTCACTATGATCTCCATCCTCATAAAAACATCAAAGACGATTAAAGTGGAAACATCAGCGTACAAAAATTTCACCGCTAGAGCACCTGTTCTATCACATTCTTAATTTCTTCCATGATTTTCGAAGTAAACACGGGGTCGTTTTGTAGGAACAAGGACGTGAAGATCACACACGTCACTAAGATACTCATCGCGAAGCATTTGTTCAAATCCAATGGTTCCTACCCTACTTACTTAGCTCGCTTAATTATCTTCAAAAGACGCAAAACATTAGTTCAATATTAGACTTAGTTTACGAATATAAACATGTACATAATGCATCGCAGATTCCAAACAAAGATATTATTTTTTTCACATGTAAAAGTAGGGTAGAAGAAAATACTGCGGATACTTTAAGAAACATGCTCACCTTGTCATCAATGTCGGTGAACTTGCGTACATAAGTAACTCGGATAGCCCAAAGTTATAGGTATCCGTCAAATGAAACAAGCTTAACATGATCGAGGCATCATTCAACGTAAAAAGACATGACTAACTGCATTAGTATGCAAGAGAATTGGAATAAGTTTGTACTTTTTTCAAGGCACCTGGATGTCTTTAAAGGGACTCAAGGGACATGATCGTTTAAGTTATTCAAACATTCGGTTATATAAGTTATCATTATGGACCATGACAAACAAATCGAATCCCTAAATCTTATTCATAAACTAAACTAAAATGGAAAGTAGACATAGAGAAAAAATATCGAATCATACTATAAAGGACATCAACAAATTTCTCACCTTTCCATAATGCAAAGTCATTTTGACTTTATTTTTTTGAAGTTAAACTTGTCAATAAGCTACTAAAAAGTGAACAACCATTAGCATTCTAAGCCGTATTTTCTCGCCTTCAATAATGCAAAGTCATTTTGGTTTTTCCCTAGATAAGAGAAGTACGCAGAGAATTTGTCAACCGAAAAGTAGACATCTCCATCGCCAAAGATAAGCATAATCATTTTGTATAATTCGCCATAAAGAACCAGACGATTCGTGTCGTGTACAAGAAAACTCGGAATAATTTGTAATTAGTTTCCAAGGCACCCGGATGCTCCTTTAAGGGGACTCACTGATAAATTGATCGTTCAAACATTTTCCATTATCATTTTGCTAGACACTGACAAACAAATCGAACCCCTAAATCTTAAACATAAACTAAACTAAATGTAAATTAGACAAAGAAAAAAAATACCAAAAGATATACGTATGAAGGACATCAACGGCAACATATGCACGAGTATTGCGGATGCGGCTTCATTCTTCATACCGAATTAGGACAAACTACCTATCCACCTCCGTCATTACAGTTTGCCAGAACCCACACTGTTCTATCCGAAACATTAGGTGACACATTGAAATTTCTACTCCATTTTGTATAAAACTTTTAATCTATAAAGTAAAAACCAATTTGAAAAAGACAAATCAAATCAAAAAAGTGCAAAAGGAGTATGAGAATCGATTCACCACCTTGAGATTCGGATAAGGTAATTTGTTAGACGGTCCCTGAATGCAAAGTTTTCTCAGAATGAAACAAAAAGTTACTCACAATCTCAAAAATCAAATAAAATGAAAAATCGGGAGATGTAAAGGCGATTTTCAACCATTAACACAACATCCCAACTAAGTTTTCAACCATTAACAATAACTTTCCCTAAATTCCACAACTACTATCCTAATTACTTAATCAATCAAACCCACATCCGGTTCGAGACAAATAACTAGAGAGCAAACAATAGACCCTATTTTTCTTAGACAAACGTAATCTGACTCAACCCAATACTTCACCCATAATGAGATTACCACCACCAAACTCTCCAAGTATAACCTAATATCCTAATCAATGCATTTAATCAAACCACATTTCAATTGAAACACATATTTAAGAAATCAAATACAAAACAAAAAAAAAAAAACCGAAAGCAATAAAACCTTATCTGTGATGAAAAAACGAGCAAAAAAATCATAAAAGGAGCGAAAATCGTAGGTTTTGTTGTTGGTTTTCTTACCAGAACGGATCCAACCGTAGTTCTTAAGGTGGGGAATTCAGGACATTAGCGTGACCCATCTTCTTCTTCTTCTAAAACCCTAGATTTGATTTCACATAGGCGGATTTGATGTTTTTTTTTTAATAACCACTCTCTTCGAAAATTGAAAACCAACGAAACCTAAAAATCGAGAAGATTGAAAAACACTCTCTAGGGTTCAATTATTGAACAAAGACTAAGAGATTTCACGGTGGTTTCATCTCGAGTGCGAGGAAGAAGGAGAAATGAAGATAAAAGAGAAAAAATAATGAATTGACATCGATTTCACTAGGTTATGTCCTCAAAATCACGCATGTGATTGCCTGGCATGGGGAGGAAATATCCTACGGTGTTATTTATCTTGGGTCGATTATAATAGTCACGCGTATTAATGGCACACACACAAACTCTTGAGTGTTACGACCAGTGTGACCAAGCGTAGACAGCACGCTAGCTTATAAGAAAATTAAGTAATCGGCTTATCTTCATGCGAAATCAGTAACTCTTATTGTTACTAATATTTTGTAACCATTTTGTAAGGGATTTTGTAACGCCACAAAAGTAGATTAATAATTCCCTATTCTACGAATCCGAGAATTTGGTGTAGTGATTGATTTTAAGAATTAATAAACAAAAATACTTAAACTAGCAAAAATATACAAATTATGGTGACAAGATGAAGAGGCACTGAGACGCAGGATTTCACTTTACTTTTTCATATTCTTGCGGGTTCGATCATTAACTTTAAACTAATATAGCTCAAACAAAGTTGTCAGAACTCTAATTTTTTTGCCAAAAATAGATTTCATAAAACATTATTTGTAAGTTGTAAGCATGACGCATCAAAAGTAATTTAAACTAAGCATGCGACATTAGACAAAAATAACAAGTAATTAATAGAAATCATAAAGCAATTAAATCTATGGAAAATGTCAATAAAAGAATTAATCCATTTACCACAATCATGAAATTTGCTTCTACCGTTGTCCCACTATGGGGTCTAGCTTTCATGGTGAAAAACACACTCAAAAAGAAATTTTCATTGCTCAAAAAGGTGTTAAACAATAATGAAATAGAGAAAATTAATAAAACCTAGGGTTTGTAACAATTATATTTATGCTACAAACCTAACTTATAGAGAACGATAACTATGAAGTGTATTTATTCTTTGTAGATATACGATTTGTCTTATGGTCTTATGTTCTTCGTGTTCTTTTTCTTCACCGCTGTAACTAGTTCGTCTCTGCCTTGATTTTTCTCCATCCTCGACCCTCTGTTCGCTCCCTATCACTCCATAACCATCTCTCGACCCCCAAGCACCCTTTAAATACATAGTGCCCCATAAAATCTCGGCCCGTTACTCTCGAATCACCTTCGTTACTCAAGAATAATATTGACCATATTTACGGGTATTATTTCCTTAGTTTCGTTCAACCGGGTCAGCGAAATTCTCCAACACGACACCAAAGACGTTCCTCAACAAAGTTTAAACACGCCGAAACGCAATCCGACCTCCCAAAAAAAACAGAGAACTCGGGTAAGAAAATGTCCGAGATACTCCTCGTGGTTTATCAGGTGCATCCATCCTTCCTTCCTTGATTCTAAGTGACTTATCAACCATGTTTAGTCGAACTGATTGATCCCGATCAACTACAACAAAGAATCCAACTAAATCTCGTCCATATCTTTCCCTGTTTCAAACCAAAAAATCCCGAGATGTTTAATCTCTAATTGATCATCTAGCCAATTTCCGTTGAACCAAAGAGACTTACCAAGCTTGTTAAGCCCAAACAGGTTGATTGAAAACGATTCCAGCGATTGAATCACTCTCGAGATACCCCAAAAATCCAACCCTAATACTGTTCTCGCTGCAAACTTTATTCCCGTCAAAAAATGAAATTCAAATTAGAGAAGAAGGTGCCCCTTAACCATTCCCGTGGTGCGTTTAGCAGATGGCGTCCTGGGGTGCAAATAGTAAAGAAGGTGCCCCTTATCAATTGAGGTGCCCCTTATCCAAAACTTAAAGTCCGAATAACATGCGTCCTCCGGGTGCCTTTATCAACTTTTCGAGCCGAATTTTCCAAAAATGTTTATTTCCCAAAAATACCTACAAATACAAAAAAAAAAAAAACCATAATAAGTACAAAATCGAGTACCAACAATACAGAAAATTGAGGACAACTTAGACACACAAATGTTTTTATCATCCATCCTATGTTCAATGGAAATCCATAGATAACCTTATTATCAGTTTCCTTCAAGCAACCTTCATCAAGCTCCTATCTTATCTCAAATTCTAGCCTTTTCCAACATCTCGTGCTCTCTATAGTCATCTCGCCTTCCTTTGCTTCCCAAGTCAATGTGCATACACACCAACTTACCATGTAACTCCAAACTATTCAAAGAACATCTCAAACAAGAATGAATACATTTCTTAAATTAAATCCATTTTTGATGTCCTAGAAAATACTTTTGTCTCGATTCTAATCTTGTTCTCAATACTTTGTGTGGTCTTGGTCCCGATTATGACCCGATTCGTAACATCCATTGAAACCCGAGAAAACTTCAACTTTTTCCCCCTTCTTCGAGCCGTGAACAACGTCTCGCTTTCAATCGCAGAAATCACCGCTAGTAGTTCTTCGTTAATAACTTTCTTTGCTCGTCGACAAAGTTTTTCTTAATTGAAGAATTGAAGAATTGAAGAATCAGCTAAACTTCATGATAAGAATCTGAAAATTAATTTTCGTGTTGATATTCCACTTTACGATGGGAGTGTCGATGCTTAGAAAAATTGGATGATTGGATTGGAACGTCTAGAGACGTATTTTCTTTTTTAAAATGGTTCAAAGGAAAGATTGCTTTCGCGGTGAATCTACAAAAAGCATGCTCTAACCTCGGTGGAAAGCTTATCAAAGACAAAACCTAGGTAAGGGAGTATTGTCGTGAAAAGATTCAAGGAAGTTGTATGGAAACAACTTATCCGGTTGGCTACCTTGAGGAGAGATGATTCAAGTGGTACAACTTCAGCAAATCATACAACCAAACCGTGCAAGACACACTTCGGAATCAAGCTATGGTTTTAGTTTAGACTTGGAAGATCATGGTATCTATATGAAGTATATTCCCGGGTTCCATGAATACTTAAGGAGTTGAAGATGTTTTCATTGATAATATTGTTGGAAGCAATTATAAAAGATAATTCCATTGATGGTAGGCTTAAGAAATCAGATTCAAAGGGAAATCCTAAGGGAAAATCTGGAGGTAGCCTTTGCGAAAGGAGGTGGGAACAAAGAAAAGGTAAGTCTCGTGACAAGGAAGGTTTGACTTGTACCCATTGCAAATAAATGGGTCATGTTATCGACAAGTGTTGGCTAAAGAACCCTTCATTTAAAACCCAAAGAATTGAAGAGAAAAAAGAAGCCAAGAAGGCGGACCGGTCGCTCAAGCTCAAAACCAGCCCAATGACTAATCGAACCCAATTCAAAGCTCTCTCTTATGGTAGGAGCAAAGGAATGACCATTAAAATATGACCCTAGGGAAGGACTCTTCACAAAGTGAAGATGCAAGTTAATACATCATTAGTTGATGATGTTATTGACCTAGAAGTCGGAAGAATTTACTTTCGCATTGTTTGGTACAAAGTTGGGTTTGAAGACTTTCAAACATCCCAAACCATATCCTTTAGGGTGGCTTCAAAAAGAATGAGGGATACAAGTTCGATAGAAGTGTATGTTCAAGTTTGCTTTTGATGAGTCATACATTGACGGGTTACGTGCATTTGTAGTGCCTTTGGATGTTTGTCAGTGGTACTAGGTAGTCCTTACCTATGGGATAGAGATGCAACTCTTCAAAGGAGCGAACAAAAGTACACCTTCACCAAGAATGGAGAAAGTTTTGTGATTCGGTCTATAAATTCTCCTCTTGAGGGGGCAAGCTTGATCACACCACTGGGATAAACGGTTGGTGAATGCTAGAACAAAGTTTCTTTCTCTTGGTGAGAATCCTAGTAAAGTTTGTTTGGCAGCCTTTTTTGCACAACAAGAAGGCGACCTAGAAAGGTTAAAATTGAAATACAAGGATTTATTTTTGATGTCACGGGGTTACCTCCAAAGAGGAGTGTGGAGCATGAAATTATGTTGACCGGAGAGAATTCTCTTCCTAATGTAGGTATTTATCGACATCCGTAGAGGAATCGATGAGATCAAGAAACAAGTCCAGGAACTTCTAGAATTAGTACCGATAGGTGCCAAGTGCTTAACCTTGTGGATCACCGGGTATTGTTGGTACCAAAGAAAGATGAAGGCCGGCGTATGTGTATAAATTATAAAGCGTTGAACAAGATCACTATCGAGAATCGTTACCCCTACTTAGGATAGACGACATGATGGATCGCTTGGGAAAAAATCGAGTCTTTACAAAGTTAGATTTCAAATCCGATACATCACCAAGTGAAAGTCCGAGAAAATAAGTACATGAGATCGTTTCAAAACCAAACAAGGCTTGTTCGAATGGTTGGTGATGCCTTTTGGTTTGTGTAACGCTCCGAATGACGTTTATGAGTTTGACGAATAATTTTTACGACCTTTTATAAATTATTTTGTGATTGTTTACTTAGATGATATCTTAATATACTGATAACACTTGGGAAGAGCATCTCATTCACGTTGAGAAGGTGTTTAAAGTGTTACATGAAGGCCAGTGAAGTTGAACGGAAAGAAGTATGAGTTTGGAAAGGAGGAGTTGGTGTATCTCGCATTCATTGTTGGTGGTGGATAACGAAGATTGATCCAAGTAAGGTTTAAGTGATCACTAAATGGCCCAGACCTAGTAATCGTAACTAAAATCGGAGTTTCTTGGGGGCTTGCACGTACTTACGTAAGTTTATCCAACATTTTTCACTATTGCGCATAGACTATTACATGGTTTAAGTGATCACTAAATGGCCTAGACCTAGTACTATAACCAAAACGGTGAGTTTCTTGGGGGCTTGCGCGTACTTGTGTAAGTTTATCCGACATTTTTCGACTATCGCAGACTATTACATGGTTTTGGGAACTAAGGAAAAGTTTGAATGGCAAAGCAAACCCATGAAGATGCTTTTCGATTACTAAAAAGGAAGATTTTGGTTGTTGGCATTGCCTAACTTACATCGATTTTGAAGTTTAAACCGACGCTTCTAACTATGCAATGGGGGGAGTGTTGTTATAAGATGGTAAACCAGTAGAGTACCATTCAGAATTGTTCTCAAGTGCTATTAAGAACTACCCACCTTATGACAAATAATTTCATGCTTTATATCAATGTATCAAGCATTGGCGGGGTGTATCTCTTAGGTAAAGAAGTAGTGGTCCATTCAGATCACAAACCATTTGAGTATCTACATGCACTGGATGAAACTAGAACAAGCCCGACATATGAATTTGATGTCTTACTTGATGAGTTTCAAAATTCTCATTAATTACAATAAGGAGTAACAAACAAGTTGGCGATATGTTGTCTCGTCCACCAATCCGAGCATTAATAATCGCCATGAGAATTCAAATGATTGTTCCTCAAGAGTATGCAGTCATAAACATCTAGCAAAGACTTCAAGAAGGTGTTGGAAGTTCTAAAGAGTGGTTTGAAAGAAGAGTTTGAACTCGAGATGGATTGTTTTACAAGGGTCATGTTACTTTGCATTCCGGAAGATGGAGATCGTTTACAATGGTTGAGAGAGGCACACACATCCCGATTCTTTGGACACTTTAGGATGAATAAAACTCTTCTTAACCTTCGTCGTTATGTTTTTTGGCCAAAGATGCAAGATGATGTGGCTAAGTTGGTTATAGGTTGTAAGTTATGCAGCACATCTAAATCTTCCAACGGGAAACGTGGGTTATATCTACCATTACCAGCACCATCAAGGCCTTGAGAGAGTATTTCATGCCATGGATTTTGTTGGTGGGTTACCAAAAAGACCAAGTCCGATCATGATTATTTTTTCGTTGTGGTTGACCGATTAAGAAGATGATGTGATTAATTACATGTACAAAGACAGAATCTGAGTAGGTGAAGCAAAGCTATTTCTTTGAGAATGTGGAAGCATTTTGGTTTACTACTTCGATTATTTCTGATAGGGATAGTCGATTCCTTAGTCATTTTTGGGATTCTTTATGGAAGATGATGGACACTAGGTTGAAGAAGAGTACTGACTTTTCATCCACAAACGAGATTAATGACATGAATATAGTTCACATGTTAAAGGGTATATAATTCCAAGCATCCTAAAACTTGGGATGAGATTTACCATATCTATAGCTTGCTTTCAATAAAGCAGTTCACAGTTCTTCGGGGAAATCTCCTTTCGAGACGTGCTATGGTTACTTACCACCTAGCCCTCTCGATCTAGTATTTCTAGTGACACTTCAATGGGGGGAAAGGAAGGAAGTTAAAGACAAAAAGGCACAAAAGTTCTTGGAGATGATATCTCGATTCACGCGACTATTGAAGCACAATTAAAGAAGTCACAAGCCAAACAAAGCAAAAACATGACATGCATCTTGTGCCTTTTAATTTCGGTATTTGTGACTTGGTATGGTTAAAATTAGGTAGGAACGATTAAAGGGGGAGGTAAGTTGAAACCATTAAGGTATGTCGCCGTTTTGTATTCTCCATCAGTTGGTGACAATGCCTTTCACCGGATTTACCACCTTATCTAGGAATGTACTCGGTTATAAATGCCGAATACTTGAAGTTATTCGAACTACCATTACTAGATGATGATAAGCGACGACACTATGATCTTACCAAGAGTAGAAGACTTATGGTTTGATAGAGAGGAACCACACAAGGAAGACTGCATATTAGAGCAAAAAGTGACCACACGCGGCAAGGGGAGAAAGAAGCTTTTCTAATTGGGTGTAAAGGTCAAGTTCCAACAAGGAAAAGTGGTTTAACAAGGAAAAAGGGACTCTTGAGTTCCCTAACCTTCATTTTTTTTCACATGAGTTCAAGTTCTTTAAAGGGGGGGGCCCATGATATTGTGTGTATCCCTACTCCTCTTAGAACTTAGTAAACTCAAGCTAAGTTGAGGAAGAATCCTATATTAGGGAAGGAAACCTTATTTGGACAAAGAATTCCTAGTTAGGAAAGAGTTTATTTTAGGGAACACTCTTAGTTTAGGAAATAGATTCCTAATAGAAGACCTGGTAATTTGAAAGTAAGATGAAGTCTATAAAATAGAGAGGTTTGGTTCTTAACTAAACATACGTAAAACCTAAAAAGCTTGGAATACTTGTGCAAGTTAAAACAGTTTACAGGTTGATCCTTTGTTTAGAGAGATTGTGAGCGTAACAAAGAGAGAATTATAATCGTTTTCTTGTTCATAATCTAGAGAAGATATTTTCTTCGAATTACTACTTTGTGTTTTGTTTTCTAAGTTTTTCGTCTATTATTATTGAATTCCGCCTTTATAGTAATTGCTACCAAGGTATATATAGAGATCATACTATCAAAAATCCATTACATTATCGACACACTCAAACTCTAGACACCATATACATTTTACTCCAGGATGCACCATTAACTTGTGCATCATCACTCAACAGAACCATTCACCTCACAGCTCACGGTAGGTGAGATTAGCTCTCTCTTACTCACCAAGGAGAGCTTTTGCTCTTCCCACACCTTTTACACCAACATCTCCATAACCGACCAAGGATATATACCCTAGAGAGTATTCTCTAGACTAACATGTACTATGCCTAGAAACGTTCTAGACATACATCAAATTTACTTAGTTATCTAGACAATTCTATTGGACTTGGACTTTGTTGGGCTTTATTTATAAATTCTGGGTTGATAGGTAGTATGTTTTTCCTTCAAATTTGGTTACACCTCATTACCACCAAATTAATTTTCTAGCGACTCGAAC
Organism: Papaver armeniacum; assembly: GCA_023531295.1. NCBI lineage: Eukaryota > Viridiplantae > Streptophyta > Magnoliopsida > Ranunculales > Papaveraceae > Papaver > Papaver armeniacum. Next base: position 18,452 of record JAJJWW010010044.1, read on the forward strand.
CGGCAGCAAATCTTCATCAGACGTCTTTTTATATTTGGCTCATAGGTATAAACACTCCCTTCCTTTTGATAATGATGCAAAATCTAGAAACTTTTATATTTGTATTTCTTAACAACACTGTCTCGAAGTGCAGAATAAATATCTTGACACATGCTCATCCTCGGGAACTTGTAGCCGTACAAGTTAAAAAAATTAAAAAAATCAGACACTTTTTAAAAAGAAAATGGAAATATGTTAGGCTTTGATTAAGGCAAAATCTTTTAGGGGTAGCAGAAAGCAAAATTAGGCTTTGAGGATATTTTGGGCTTAGGGCTTGAATCCAAATGAGCAGGGGTAGCAAGTACGCACCCTTGCTATAAGGTGGATTAAGCCACCGGTTAAAGCTAAAGACTGGGATTTTACAGCTTGAAGTTTTAGTTTATTTAACTGATCGTACCATCCAATGGTGTGTGATGAAGACAATTCCAAAGCATTTCAGCAACAAAATCTGACATTCAGTTTACGAGGCAAGTTCGACCTCGGTCAGATGACTGACCTCCTCAAGATGTAGCTTCAAATGTTCTCTTTCAGTCCTCCTTACATTCTGTCATAGCCTTTACTATCCGTTTACACAAATGCATGAAAGGAGGGAGATAAAAAGGAGGAAACAAACTATGAAATCCAAAAGTGAATTCAGATGTGAAATCAGAAGGATACCTGCTGTAATATTGAAGTTAGTACATGTAGGAATTCAGCATGGTTGGCGACTTGAGTTGCTTCTTTATCGATCCAGTACACGAAACAACTGTTAGATATAACGTACACGAAAGAGTTACTCTCAGCTTTTATTTTTCTTGATAGCATTAATAAAAGTGAGTCATGTATGCCAGAACTTGGTGCCAGATACAGTACAAAGAAACTGAAAAAGAGAAAGGCGTCAGAGTCTTGCGATATGGTCAGGCTCCTACGTGAGGAAACACACAACCTCCAATACCAAACATCCAGAGAAATGTATCATTGCTAGGTATCAAACAAGACTCAATATTAGAGCGGTCCAAAATTGAAATCTAAAAATCTAAAAGTGGTCCACAATTACTAAACATGCGGGTGGTTAGTCCTAAATTTTAGACGTTATTTAGATTACACAAAAAGTGTTCATAAATCATGAAAAAAGCGGGAAAAAGGGCTAACACCCAACTGGCTACTTCTCCTCACAGCATTTGCTCGCGGTGGCACTATCGGCGAGACAACGCGATGGTGCGGCGCTCAAAAAGTGATTCAAAGCATTTGGATGGTTCGGCGTTAAAATATTCGAGAGAATAACGCTCAATGGTTAGAGCGCTAGAGTGGACGTTGTTCCATTCGGGCGTTTTCACTGTAACGTACTCCATCCGGCGCTTGACCCTTTTTTTTTTTTTAACTAACGGCTATTTTCTCGTAATTTCATTTCTACATGTTTGGCAATTTGTTTCAATCGTATTTTGTTTCAAAATTTGAAATTTATCAAAGTAAATGTAGCCGTTTGAGAATTTATAATCTTCCATTACATGGCAAAACAAAGTTACAATGTTTTTTTGAAGAAACTAAAAGTACATTGAAATTGAAACCATACTTCTAAATAACTTAAAACATAAAAACTACATTGAAATTGAAATCCTACTTCTAAATAACTTAAACATAAAAAACTACATTGAAATTGAAATCCTACTTCTAAATAACTTAAAATCCCATATCACTTTAATGGGGGATAAGGTCCAAACCATAACGGGCTAAAATCTCGTTCTTCCATATTTTGTAGATGGGTCTCTCACATTCTTGTAATTCATCCAAGGGTTGTCAGGATCTTCATTCCGATTCTCTTTGTTGCGTTTTGTGCCAAGATTGAAAGAGCTTTCCATGTGCTTTCCCCAGGATACTCTTCCTCTTTTTCATATTTGACTCTCCTTTGTGCTTGTGCGTTTTCAAGAAGTTCGACCCGAGTTTATCCATTTTCATCGATTTCTGCGATGCTTTAGCCTCACGAGCCTTTTTCTTTGCTTTATCTTTACCTTTACTTCTAACATCATCGGTTTGTTCAAATAAAGTCTTCTCTTTGATATGTCCGAGGTTTCAGATTATGAGTAGATGAAGTGCTACCAAACCTTGCCATATTTTGCAAATCTTCATCCATATTATCATCTTCATTTTCTTGAGTAGCTTGAGTTTGTTGGACTAGGTTGGAGTGGAAGTACCGACTCCATCATCATTATTCACCATAGGGTTATGTCGGGTTGATAAGTCTTTAGATCCGGGAAAACCGATTCGTACCTCCAAAGTTTTCAACATGCTTGGACTTCGTTTTCCCACACGATGATGCACAAAGGAAAAATAAAAGGAAAAATTTAGAGAAAAGAAAGAAAGAACAAAATGGAAGAAAAGAAAACATTAAGAAAAATTGAAATTACTTACATAATCGCCTCGGTCATCCCCATAGGTTTGTTTCGAAGTAGGGCCTAACAAATGAAATATATTTCTCACTTCGGATCTTATTGTGCTTTGCGCTTTGTTAAGTAATGCTTTTTTCTCTTTTTGACACCATTGGGACCTTTTCTTTTATTGTACTCTTCAATAATCTTACTCCAAAATATTGCACCTTTTTTATCTTTTCCATGAATTGGATCGTTGCTTGCTATGACCCAACCATAAATTAGTGCTCTTTTCAATTGTACTAAAGTGTGCCCATAATTTTGTATGAACAAACTATGAAGAAGAGGAAGAAAACCGATGAAGAAGATAATCAATTGGTTTTGGTGTGAGGGATGAAGAGAAGTAGTCCTCAATTTATAGGGAAGCTGGAAAAATAGTTGTTGTGGTTTTAAACGGCTATTTAATGCTGAAGTCGTTGAAAATGGAGCGATCATCTTAAATGCGATGGTGAGATTGATAATACGATTTGGTTCTGTCCAAGCGCCGAATGGTAGGGCGTTGCATTTCTGCCGTTGAATCTTCAACGGTCACTTTTGATATCGCGAGTCGTGATGCCAAACGCCGTTTGGTTTTATTTGGACGCCCATTGGTGCGTGACTTGACAAACGGCTACATTTTCAGCCCAAACTCACATCACTTCATATCTATGTAAACTCAACACAATAGCTCAAAATCCCCACACCCCAAACTTGTGAAGTTTCATTCTCTTTTCTTTACTCCTAAAATTGTTAATTCAACATTCAAGCATGGTTGCATTCTCAATTGAAGAAGATAATGACTTGGTGAGAAGTTGTTGTGCAATTAACAACACTCAAATAACAACCAACTCCTTTTGGGGACAAGTTGTTGAAGAATTTATGAGAATCAATGGTAATGCTAATGAGAGATGCAAAAACAACTACAAACTAGATTTATCAAGCATCAAGTGTAATTGCAAGCGTTTTGTCATTTCATTAAGGGCATCAAATGGTAATCGTGAGGATGCTATGACTTTATATGAAACGGATCATGGAATGCCGTTCATTCATAACACCGCTTTGGAGATACTTGGTTATGAAGCATAGGCATGAAGAAATATTATGAAGAAGTATGGAATATCACCAAAGAAGTATTATGAAGACATATGCATATGAAGTTCTAGTTAAATATGTAATGTAATTGTAAACGTACTTAAGTGATAAAAAGAGTATTATGGAGTTTACAAGAACTAATTAAAATGTCCACTTATTAATGAAAGCGTGCTTGATTAAAATAAAGGGGTATTGTGGCTCCATTCTCATAAAATGTCTACTTATATGAAATTTACTCTCCATTCTCATAAAATGCACCATCTCCTTTGAGGGTCATATTGGTCTTAAATCAGTATTGATTCTCCTGCCCGTACCTCATCAACTTCCAAGGCATCATCTATACCCATGTTTGGAAAATCACCATCTCTCAAACCTTCTCCATGTCGGTTCCATATGTGTGTAGTGAGTTCCAAGCGAAGTTGTCCCCAAATCGCGAGGATTGTACAATACATGAGGAGCTAGCCTTACATTTCCTTGAATTGGCGGTTGAGTTCATCTCCCGTGATCCTCCCCAATCCGCATTGCGATATTCCTCCTCAACACACATGTTCCGCATTATCAAGCACCCTCATAATTGCCTTCATGTCCGATTTTTTATAATAACGACAAGGTTTCAATATAATGCCAAACTTACCTTAAGACCACCAAATGCACGTTCATGTCCTTTTGTTTTGCTTTTGGTATTGATTGAAAAGAGCTTCTCTAATGTTTGAGGCGGGTTTGTATGCTTGCACGATGCAACCATACATGGGATATGCACCATCTCCTAGGTAGTACCCTGCTCGTAATTCTTTCCATTGATTTGATAATGACAAGGAGGCGCTAAAACCAAGAAGTTGTCTATCGAACAAACCAGAAGCATGCAAGACATTAAGATCATTGTCTCGCCCACCCAAATTAAAATAGGAATGCCGATCCATCTATCATATGTAGCTACCGCTCGCAAAACAACCGAGGGATATGTCATATAGCCGCCGTGGGGAACTCGTTTGATCCGCTGGACATGCTCTCCATGCCCAAGGAAAAACAATCGACACTACCAAGCATAGCCAGAAATCCTCGAGCTTCATTTTCTTCGGCTAAAATCCTTTCCGTATCTTGAGCGGTAGGTTGACGCATGTATCGACCATTATAAATCCAAATAATTGCATCCATAAACTTCATAAAGATAATAGTAGATAGTGGTGGCTCCCATTTGTGTGTAATCATCTAAGGAATCAGGTGCAATGCCTTTGAAAAATGTTTCATGACGATAATGTTTCATATATGGACTATGACCAGAATACCGCAAGCATCCGTTTTTGGCGAAAATCATGGTCATAATCACAAACTTGCTCTAAAATTCTCAAAAAGGTGGATGAGCAAAGTGAATTCTATCTCCCATTGGGATGGGGGCTCATTCTATGTGTGATAGGTATATGTCTGCGACATCATGTCGAGGAGGGTGACCAGGGAAACAAATTACGAGGAACAGCTGAGCTACCCACCGCTATCTCATCGATGTTCCGAGCATGGTATGGCCAGGTGACATAAGGTCCAACACTCTTCTTCGTCCACCAAGTGTTATATTGATCCTCGTGACCGTATAATAGTCATCGAACTCTACTACAATATCATCTACATCAATTGTTTCCAAATTTGGAGGATTTGTCAGACTACAACTCACATGTCCGCCTCGGAATCCTCCGCCAAGTAACAACTAACTCTTATGCAAGTTTTAAAAGTGAAAAAGAGAACCTCTTTTTGGATACTTGTGATGCATACCATATTGGTCTCAAGATATCGACTCTCGCCCATGGTTGCCAAATACATGATTCCCTTGTTCTAGTGTCGATATGTATTCTTGTGCTTTTAGTCGAGTGTTTCATAGTATCCTTCGTCTTCGATGTCCTCTCTTCCTGATGCAATCTTAATTTTTTGAAGAGACAAATCTTTGGGAAAATATCATGATGACCAGAAGTGACCGACAAAGCAAGGGTTGCATGTTGCGAAAGTAGTAATAGTACCAATACTCAAGTACCACAACCATGCCAACTAAATTTGTACCACTGGGTTGACCAACGGTCAAGATATTTATAGGTGTTGCCTAACGAAGCTAGACCCCAATCATACTCCCGGCTATATTCAAGTCATCCAATAACAAAACCCAACGTTTATCTACTTTCGGAGAAGAATGCGCTAGAAGAAAATGACCAATACACCACATAAAGAATGCATTGTCAATGTCACTACACATTCAATATTATTAAGCCTTTTCTACTTTCAATGTAGTTTTTCAAGACAACTAAGGAAAATGTATTAGTCTTAGAATCCCATGCACCATGATTTTTGATGTCCAAAATACAAATCATCCAAAGCAGATATGTTAGATCACTACCTAACTGCGGCAAGATAACCACCGGCGTTTACTAGGTCACCATGGGAATTCACGTTAACATGTACTTGTCCCCAAGGAAGGAGGCCAATCTCAAACTCCCGAAAATGAAAGCTCCTGGGTACTTTTCCACCATCTCTCGGCTATGGCTTCAACTAAGGCTCTATCCCATTGGCGAAATCAAACTCAAAAACAGAGAAAAAGCCCTGATTATCACAAAATTGTTGTGCTCTAGGATTATCTTGCACTACAATATTATAATATTTTCAATGTCTGAAACTACCTCTAAAGCTTACTTTGCGAGGGTCTTTCGTAACAGCTCGTGACATACATGTCCATCACATTTCCATGATGAAACTATATCCAACCCATCTAGCATTTCATCCATACGTCGCATCTTCAATCAATAACAAAGATGGAAAAATATCAATGTCATTTATTTTCATACCACAAACTAAACCATCATTATCATTCATTTTCATCCATATCATTATCATCATACAAACTAAATCATCATTATCAATATCATTCATTTTCATCCATACAAACTAAATATCAATATCATTCATTTTAATCA